>QPKB01000010.1:13737359-13917608 GCA_003546025.1 Camphora micrantha
AATCGGTGATCTTATTTCTGAAGTCACTGTATATGCAATAAGGACCCCTTCATGCTACAATATCCTTCTTGGACACCCTTGGATACACGAGAACAGTGTCGTCCCTTCAACTTTACATCAGTGCATCAAGTTCGTTGGCAACGACGGCTTAATACATCGAGTGTTTACAGATAAAAAGCCCTTCAAAGGCAAAGATGTCCATTTTGCAGATGCTCAAATGTATAAAGATGAAAAAGAAGAAAAGGATGAAGAAACAACACCCTTTGCCGAAAATCTCCGAAAAGATAAAGGCAAGGCTCTTCAACAATCATCAGAAGAAAACAAACCTTCCAGCAAATCCGAAGAGAGCAGTTTTTCTCCTTTCGTTGTTTCTCTCAAATCTTCAAAGCCTTTGATAATCACCACCAAAGCAAAGAAGACAAAACAAAAGGCTGGGGGCAAGTTTGTTGTCTCCTTTGTGTCTATCATGCATGACACAGATTCGGATTCAGAGTCAGAAGATGACACATCGTCAAGCCAAGCTGATACTCAGCAAGTTCAGCCTGCTCTCACTTCGTTAGAGACACCTGCTGACGTAGAAGACCCTATGTCTGCTTTCCTCATCGTTCTGGTAACTACGGCAAAAGAAAAGTCAATCTTCTTCCACAGATCAGAAGCTTCTTTATCAAATTCTCCGCTTAAACCTTTCCAGAACAAAGGTATGCCTCAACTATCCCTGTATAGTCCAATGGAACAAGCTATCATGAAGAGAATGGGCTATGATGGTCAGAATCCAATCGGTTTGGGAGATGGTCGTGGTATTCTCACACCATTGGAACCCACCCTGACCAAAAAGTCAATTGGACGATTGGAAACTCAATCACCATATAGATAAGTCTTCATACGAGTAGGGTGTGATCCTGACACTCCCATGAGACAGTTGACACAAAGGCTGCAAAGTCGTTTTGCCGACCAAGCCTCAACATCTCATATCCATAAAGACATTGATCTCCCTATATATTTCTTTAAGGAGTCACCCGTCAAGGTATCAAGAAGCTCCTCCAACTGGTATGATTTCTCTGACGATGAAGAGGAATTGTTCGATAACATAGACGAGCGGTTTTCTGATCCAGAAGAACCATCGTCTTCAAAAGAAGTACCCTACTTCGACCCAGTTTCAACAGGTGGTTGGGATCATCTCATTGCAAGGCTTGAGAACAGTACCAATCAAGAAGACCCATGGACAAAAGCAAAGCCTTGGTCTGTAAATGCCTTTGGAACTCCAGAAGGTCTTGTTGAATTGGAAGCCTCCGAAGACATTGTGGAGGAACCTCTCTCAAACCTTCCAACAAAAGATCCTGTTCAAAAGATAGACTTGGGGACACATGATAACCCACGTCCTGTATTCATAAGTAAGAAAATATAAATGATGATGAGTTACCCGAGTATATCTTTTTTCTTCATGAGTTCGTTGATTGTTTTGCATGGTCTTATGCTGAAATGCCTGGCTTAGACCCCAAAATAGCAGTCCACAAACTCAATTTGCAAAAAAAATGTCAAGCCTGTCAAACAAGGCCAAAGAAGATTCCGTCCTGATGTGATGGACAAAATTGAAAAAGAAGTTCAAAAACTCAAAAACGTTGGCTTCATCCGCGAAGAACAGCATCCTGAATGATTAGCCAACATCATCCCCGTGACAAAGAAAAATGGGCAGATAAGGGCCTGTATCGACTACACGGACCTGAATAATGCATGCCCTAAAGATGAATTCCTGCTCCCCATACCAGAGGTGATGATTGACAACACCTGTGGGTTTGAGCGAATGACATTCATGGATGGATTCTCTGGCTATAATCAAATAAATATGTATTCTGAAAATGAAAGACATACATCATTTCAGACTCCATTTGGCGTGTATTGTTACACTGTCATGCCATTCAGTCTGAAAAATGCAGGTGCAACATATCAAAGGGCTATGATGAAAATATCCCAAGATATGCAGCACATGACGGTTGAATGTTATATTGACGACCTTGCCGTCAAAAGCAGAAGAAAAGAAGACCACCTCAAAGATCTTCGAGAAGTCTTCCTCTGACTTCGCAAACACAAATTGCGGATGAATCCACTAAAGTGCTTCTTCAGTGTCTCATCGGGTAAGTTTCTCGGATTCATAGTTCGGAAAGCCTGAATAGAACTTGACCCCACCAAAGTCAAAGCTATCCAAGAAATGCCATCTCCAAGGACCCTAAGAGAACTAAAAGGACTTCAATGAAGGTTAGCATACATCCGACGGTTCATCTCCAATCTATCAGGAAAGTGTCGCCCATTCTCTCGCCTAATGAAAGAAGGTATAGATATTGTTTGGGATGCTGAATGTGAAGCCGCATTTCAAGACATCAAGACATACATGACCAAACCTCCAGTGTTGGCTGCCCCCACAACTGGAAGACCATTCATCTTGTACACAAGAACTTTTGTCTATTCTTTGGGTGCTCTACTCGCACAAGAAAACGACGAGGGAAAAGAAGCTATTCTATATTACCTTAGCCTAGTGTTGGTAGGTGCAGAGCATCGCTACTCCCCAGTCGAAAAAGAATGCTTTGCAATGATGTTTGCCATACAAAAGCTACATCACTACCTACTGTCCAACACTGTCTACCTAATTTCGAGGATCAATCCCTTAAAGGTCCTTGTCACAAAAGCAGGTTCTCTCCATGCCCGACTGGAAAAATGGTCCATCCTTCTATCACAGTTTGATATTAGGTATGTACCACAAAAGGCAATCAAAGGTCAAGCTCTGTGAGACTTTCTCGTAAAGCATCCATTGTCCAAAGATTCTCCACTCAAGGATGATCTCCCAGACGAACCCGTCTACGCCATGGAGATTTCCTCATCAAATGCCTCCTGGGACATGTACTTCGATGGCGCAACCAGGACAAATGAAAAAGGAAAGCAAATATTGGGAATTGGCGTTCTCTTTGTTAGTCCCGAAAAATACATGATTCCGCACGCTTTCTCGCTACTGGAACCATGTTCAAACAATGCAGCTGAGTACCAAGCCTTGATTGTAGGATTGGAACTCGTCCTCGAATCTGGCTTCACCATGCTGGAAGCTTTTCGAGACTCTCAACTGATCGTTAACCAGATGGATCAGAAATTTGAAGTCAAGAAACCCGATCTCCTGCCTTACTACAACAAGGCACAACTGTCACATAAGCCACATCCCCAGAGGTGAAAACATCTGTACAGATGCCCTGGCTGGACTTGCAGCGTCTATGGCAATCTAAGAAAGGGAAAACATGCAAATTACAGTGTGTCAAATAAGGATTCTCCCTCCTCTTAACACACACCAAGTAGTTGCTGAATGCCACCAAGTGGTTGGAAGTCGGATGTCCATTCTTAAACCTCCGATCGGCGACTGAAGGGATCTGTTCATTGATTACATTATGTTCAGAATCCTACCTGAAGATCCAAAAGAGCGGGTAAGTATTCAAAGACGAGCCCCAAACTTTCATTTGGATATTCCTTAAAAGATGCTTTACAGAAAATCCTTCAACGGAGTACTTTTACGCTGCTTGTCACAACAATAGGCCGAGGAAACTCTTAAAGAAGTACATGCTGGTCTTTATGGAGCTCATCAGGCCGGCCCTAAGCTCTACAATCAGATAAAAAGGTTAGGTTATTATTGGCTTACCATGGTAGCTGACGCAATGCAATTTACTAAACGCTGTCAATAATGCCAAATTCATGGAGATTATGTCCACATGCCTCCAGAATGGCTACATCCTACATCAATCTCATGGCCTTTCGAAGCCTAGGGTATGGACATTATAGGTCATATCTCTCCCCCATCAAGCAAAGGTCATCGCTTCATCTTCGCCGCTACGGATTATTTCTCCAAGTGGTCAGAAGCATTTGTGCTCAGCGAAATGAAGACCTCATCAGTCTTTCAATTCTTGCGCATCAACATTATCTGTCGCTTCGGCATACCTAAAAGATTCGTCCATGATAACTGACCATAATTCCGAGATCACAGATTATACAAGTTCTGCGACAAGTACAAAATCTAAAGTTGTCATTCGACTCCATATAATCCAACAACAAACGGACTAGTAGAAGCCTTCAACAAGACACTCTGCAAAATTCTCAAGAAAATGGTCTCTAGTCACAAAAGAGACTGGGGCAAAAAATTACCTAAAGCTTTATGGGCTTATCCAACCATCGTTCGAGGGCCAACCCATAGCACACCATTCTCTTTGGTCTATGGATGTGAAGTTGTTGTCCCTTTGGAAGTACAAATTCCTTCCTTAAGGGTATCTTTGCAAAATGATATGACGCAAGAAAACAATGTCAAATTGAGACTCCAAGAGCTGGATAATCTAGATGAGAGACGGCTTCAAGCTCTACAAAACATTGAGCTGTACCAAGCACGCATGGCAGGGTCTTTTGATAAAAAGGTCAGGTAACGCGCCTATAAAAAGGGTGACTCAGTTCTTGCAGTAAAAAGGCCAATGGTTTTTGCTAATAAATCCAAAGGCAAATTCGAACCAAAATGGGAGGGACCCTTCGTCATCGACAAAGTCTTCTCCAATGGCGCATACGCTCTTCTAAACATGGAAGGTGACAGATGTATGCTGCCCATCAACGACAAGTTCTTGAAGCGGTACTACCCTTGAACACTCCCCCCAACGGGTTAGAGTGATACCTATATGGCCAAAGCTTATTCCTAGGTACTTGCTCACCAAACCCATCCCTTTTGGAATTTTCATCCTTATGTTGAAATTTCTAAAAAAAACTCTCAAAACAATGCTTACTTTCATCGTTTCATTGTTAAAAAAGAATCAAATCCAAAAATCGAAGTTTAGGAGCCTCTTCCCGGACATGACCAAAATTTTCGATCCTTGAACCCAAAAATTCATGGTTTGAAACAAAAATCAGGACTCAGAAATTTCCACCCTACTCCGCCCCAACTTTTACAACCAAATATGGTTTTGAGTCAAAATTTACGACCCTCGTTTCTTTAAACAAAAATGTTTTTTTTTCTTTAAAAATAAAAAAAAACCCTCGTTGAAAAGATGCTCACTCGATACTCGCAAAACCCAAAAATCGGAAGGATAAAAACCCCATTTGATACTTCCAAAACCTCAAAATCGCAAGGAAGCGACACCTCATCGATACTTGCAAAATTTCAAAAAATTGTGGAGACGCAACATTCCAGTTGATATCCACAACCCAAATTTCAAAAAATTGTGGAGATGCAACATTCCAGTTGATATCCACAACCCAAATTTCAAAAATCGTGGAGACGCAACATTCCAATTGATATCCACAACCCAAATTTCAATAAAAAAAAATCGTGGAGACGCAACATTCCAATTAATATCCACAACCCAAATTTCAAAAAATCGTGGAGACGCAACATTCCAGTTGATATCCACAACCCAAATTTAAAAAAAAAAAAAAAAAAAAAAAAAAACTCAAATTTCAAAAAAACATCGTGGGGAAGCGACATTCAGTCGATACCCGCAAAACCAATTTTTTTTTGAAAAAGCAAAGAAGCGACGTTCAGTCGATACTTGCACCCCAATCCGCGAGGACGCAACATTCCCTCGATACTCCCAACCGAATGAGCAAGGAGACGACATTCCATCGATACTTGCAATACCAGGAGGCGACTCTTAGTCGATACTTGCATTTTTGAAAACCGAAACCCGGCTCTCATGCCACAAAACCTAGCTATCAACGCCACAAAATCGGCTATAAATGCCAAAAACCCGGCTTTCATGCCAAAAAATCAAAAACTCTGCTTTCACGTCAAAAAAAATCAAAAAACCAGGCTTTCACGCCAAAAAATCAAAAAACCCAACTTTCACGCCAAAAAATAAAAAAAAATTGGCTTTCACGCCAACAAAACAAAACTTGGTTTTCAGAAAAATCCGGCTTTCATGCCATCTCAAATATTGTCTCTCATGCCATAAACCCAAATTTTGGCTTTTACGCCACAAAACTCGGCTTTCTTGCCATTTCAAAATCTGGCTTTCATGCCGTCTCAAATCTGGCTTTCATGCCCAAAACAACCATTTGACAATAGAGTTTCACAAAATGACAACCTTTTGATCAATATTCTCAAACAAACATTCCCATTCAGCTCTTGCTTAAATTTGTTTAAGTGAAAGGAGGGAATACAAAAAATATATAGTACCAAAATTGTTTATACATAGAGGTACCCAAAAAAAAGAAGAAAAGGAGTTTGTTATAACTCAGGAGCTCAGTCTAACATGGTTTTCAACCAAAGAATCAACTCTTCAAGCAGACTCTTGACCTTAGCCTCCAAAGCTTCCAGGCCATGCTTCTTCAAAATCTTTCCATAAAATGTGGCAGAATGCCACGACCCATCTTCAGCACAAGGAAGCTCTTCCCAAAGCATTTGCCATTGCTCACATTCTTGGGTCTTCCTCCGGAGATTGCTGTCAGCTTCTTCGACCTGGTGAATGAGAGTCCCTTCTTTAGCACGAGCTTCCACAATAGCAGCCCATTTGGAAGCAGCTTGTTTTTCCAGTAGCTCAAGACGCCGTTTAGCCTCGATAACTTCCCTATTAAGACGGTGCAGGTCATGTTTTAGTTCAATGATAGCCAGCTCGGTGACGTTCCTCTCCTGAGCAAACTGCTTCCGAGTCCACGAGATCTCATCCATTTCGGATTTGACCCCACTAGAAGGCTTCAAAAACATCTCCCTGAAAAAGTCACCATTTGGCAGCAGCTTGTTCTTCCAGTAGCTCAAGACGTCGTTTGGCCTCAATGACCTCCTTATCAAGACGGTGCAGGTCATGTTTTAGTTCAATGATAGCCAGCTCGGTGACGTTCCTCTCTGAGCAAGTTGCTTCCAAGTCCGCGAGATCTCATCCATTTCGGATTTGACCTCACTGGAAGGCTTCAAAAACATCTCGGTCTCAGACCACTTGTTACCCAGTGCGTTGACATCATCTACAAATGCCCTGGCGCCAATGACATCTAGACCAACCTTTTCATTCTCAGCAAGAATGTCCTGCACATGCTTGATCATGCCGAAGCCAATTTCCAAGTGACCTGAGGAGAAAGTCTCGACCCATGAGCTCAAAACTCTCCTCAACATCTTCTTTGCATACTAAAGAGACGGCCCAAATGAAGATTCGCCATGCTCTGGCATCCGATTGCCCATGTCACGCCCCGTTGGAGGAGTAATCAATAAGTTCTTTCCAATTGAAGAAGTTGACTCATCATGAGGTTTCACCCCTGCTGTGTTGAAACTAATAGAAAACGCCCCTACTTCTGGATCGGCTGCAGGTATCTCCTGTTCTGGCCCTGAGGAAGACCGAGGAACTTATCCAGCTACTTCACATTCTGTCAATAAAAAACGAAAAGGTATGAATATGATCTTGTCAAAAATCAATATTCATATCGAGTATTCTGTCAATACTAAAAAATACCTTCTTCGACGACCGGCGGAATACTTTCTTCCTCCATGAGCTCATCCGAAGCAACGTCAAAGGTTGCATCCATGGATAGCTCGAAGTAGTCAGAATCCTCTGGCAAGTCAGCTAACAAAAAAACAAAGCAACATGTTAGCAAATGACAGCACAGACAAAAAAAGAGAAGAAGCAAAAGAAATCATACTAGGTGAAGGATTTAGATCCACTCTAGGATCCCTTGGTTCTTCCTCAGATGCCGCAATTGGGTCCGTCATCGCCTCATCGGCCGGAACCGCGGGCATCACCAAATCATCATCTTCTGCTAAAAGAAAGAAAGCAACGGATCAAAACAAAAAAAAGCTCTCTCATAAATGAAAAGAAGCGGCAAAAGAAAGAAGGAGGTTCATACCATCACCAGTAATCTCCTCTTCTCTAGAGGCTCATCAGCATCACCTGATACTTCCTAAGCAATGGTAAGAGGGATTTCCAAATCAGGAGAATCTTCGTGTCGTCTCTTATTACGGTCTTGTCCTCTCTTCCTCTTACTTCTGTGGGTCGGTCAGCTCGAAGAACCTGCCCCACTATCAAAGTCAGGACTTTCACTTAACTCCTCACCAGGTGGTTTGCTTTTCCCAGTGGACTCCGTGGAAGCCTTTTTCCGCTCCGCTTGTATCCAAGCGTCAATTTCGGCCTCCTCATCCGCTAGCTGTTTCAAGACCTCACCAGATATTTCTTGCACAGCTCCTGATCTGATGACGTCCTGTCCATCGAGAAAGCCTATCTTAAGCTTCTATCCAGAAAGGAAAGACAAAACTTCCTCTCGTCGGATGCCATCTGATTTGCCAAGATCCTTCTCAGAAGACTACTTTATATCAAGCTCCTTCTTAGAAAGCCCCCGGTATATTGAAAAGCTCTCCACGAACCACTTCATGAAACCAGCAGTCCGGAAAGTAGGCAACTCAGGATAGGAAATCATGGCAGTAGTGTCCTTCGCACTCTAAAACGCCCATGCATTCCTCCCGTCCTGCAAACCTCCAAAACGCTTCACCATGCTTGAAGGCGCTCCAACAACGCCTTGAGAGAAGCCCAACTGCAATTCAAAACGTGAAGGGACATGCGGCTGGATGTCGACAGAAAGATGTCTATGGTACACCATTGTACCAACTCGTATGTTAAAAAGCCACCACTTCTTTGCATTGGTCAAAGAATAATGCCTTCCCGACCTTCCCCTGGTGGAATCACGGGAGACACCAAAATCAAAAGCCTTCTTTCTCAGACTCGGAGAAAGCTTCACTGAAGATTGCCCAAACTCGACGTCCCTGAACCGTCGGATTCTCAAACGGGCAGACAAAAGAGATTCGGAAACGGCTACTCCTATAGCCAACCCAATCATGAATGGATCATCGTCCTCTGCAGCACCCAACTGATGGAAGCTAGGGCAGTGGTATACATACCATGAATAGAAAATATGGGCTGAAAATACCCTGTTCATAGGGAGCCCAAGCCAAACAAGGAAAGCAGAAGCCTGCAGTTCAGTACATAAATAGGAGTAAAGAGCAGGTACCAAAGCCAGCTACTTTCCGAGCGCCATCTGACGAGCCGGAAAAATGCAATGCGGCCTGATGTACGAACCATCTCCTCCAGCAAAAACAGCCTCACCAAGCCAGTAAGTGAGGTAAACAACGAGATTCTTCCACAGTGCAATGTCAGGACAAATGACATTTGTACTCTTAAAGAAGTTCTTCAAATCTCCCCGCATGACAGAAGTCTTCTTCGAACCCAGATTCTTAGCTCTGGCTTCCCGGGTCATGCTGTCGAGAATCTCTCTATCAAAGAAGTTGGAAGACGAAGAACTAAAACTCTTCCAACTGTTACACCTGACTTTCGAGCCTTCCTTCTCCTTCAAAAAATCATAGAAGACAGCGAGCTGAAAGTATAGAAGCTGGAATTCCTTAGACTGCTCTTCGAGGACACTGTCAATGTGATCAGTCCAAGACTTCCAATCTGGGTCAGCATTGAAACGACCACGAAGCCGAAAGGGTTTTACCCAATTGCTGCCATCACCCTTGAAAATGTCAAGGCCCACCGGTCTCAAATCGACCTAAGAATGATCTGAACCTTGGTAGCCACTAGCTGTCGTCAGCATGTCCATACGGACAGGCGACTTCTCTGCATAACCGGAAGGGCCGCCAACAAAAACTCAGGTCTTGATCACATTAGTCCTCTTCACCCAGCTCGGAGGATCTTCCCGCTTAGGGCATGTGGGAGAAAGGCTCATGATCGAGACAGTGTGATCAAAGGTCAACCGGGTAGAAATAGTTCTCTCCTCACCAGCTGCCGTGTAACAGAACTGAAAACATCTCCTTTTGTATGTCAAGTCATCAGGGACTGTGTCACCAAAGAAAAAGGTAGGCTTGGGCACGATGCTCTGATCGTCCATGACCCAAGGACGACTTCTTACCATAATCTTATAGTATTGCTCATCCTTGGAAGCAATCAACTGTTGTCTCGCCTCATCATGGTTAAAGGAATCACACTCTTCCAAATTCCTCTCGACGTACTGGACTTTCTCCCAAGCCTGCTATATGGCCACATTAAAAGATCTAGTAGAACAACGAGGTACATCAGTAATAGGCTCTTTGCCCTTGTTCATCCTGGAGGAACTACCTTCAAAGGATGGAAAGGAAAAGATCAATCATGACCAAAATGACAGAATTTTGCTAAAAAAATTCTAGCGAAATTTTGGCATAGTTCAGGGGCAATTCCGAAGAAAACGGAAACACCCCGAAAAAGATAGGAAGCTAGATGAACTCAACACAACTGCAAGCTCATAGTCAGTGGAAGATTCCCAAAGAAGGTTTGAACTCAAACATTGCTGCAAGATCAAGCCAGTCTTATCAAATTTTTGCAAAATTGGAAAATGGCTCAACATTGCTGCGAGCTCCGAACTCCAAAACTTGCAAAGCTCCTCAAAATCCTACAAGACTAAGGAAGGGCTCAACATTGCTGCGAGCTCCAATTCCCAATACTTGTAAAAGATTTACAGGTATGCATCATCATGCTTCCAAATCAATTTACTAAAATCATGCATAAAAAGAAAAATCATCATGCATTAGATGCTAGGAAAACCTTGACAAAATTTGACCAATTCCAACCCAACTGGGTCAAATCAATCAAACTTTGTCCAAATCAAAATTCATGTTGACTTGACCTAGAAACTCTAGCCTTCTATCTTGACGCATAAAAAAAATGAATGAACAACTTGAATTGCATAAACCTCATTATCATGGAGAGCAAAAAGAGGAAAAAAAAAAAAGAAAAGAGAGAAACCTCTTTAAAAAAAACTCTGGGCTGGCCCACTACCACGAACGTGCAAAAAAAAAAAAGAGAAGGGGGCACTTGTAAAGAAAAAAAAAGAGAATAAAACACATGGAAAAAAAAGAAAAGAAAAAAAAAAGAAAGAAACTTTTTCTACTTTTACATGGAATTTCTTGTGAAGGAAGAAAACTTACTTGAAGCCATGGACGGAGAAGAAAGAGAACTTGAAGATCTTTGAAGAAGAAGAAGGGTTCTTGATCTTGGAGCACTCTTGAAGGATTTTTCAAAAAGAAAGCAACAAGTGCAAGAGATCCAACCTCCCCTTGCTTTTATAAAAGAGAGCAAATAAAAAGAAGAAACAAGGAGAAAACTAAGGAGGTAAGTGTTAAAAATTAGCAACTTTCCTAAAAGAAAGGAGAATTGAGATATTCTCTCCTAAAGAGAAGATTCTTTGAGAAATTCTCTCTAAAAAGAAAGGGAATGAGAAATATTCTCTCACAAAGAAAGAAATTTTGAGAAAATCTCTCCCAAAATCAAAGAAACTTGGGAGATTCTCTCTAAGTAAGGATATTTTTAGATATAATTTACCCAAAGGAGATATTTTTAAATATTCTTTACGAAATGACACCATATGAGATCTAAGCCATCTTCAAAGCTTAAGGTCCTATAGGTTAGTCCATATGAGCCAGGTTTGACGACCTAGGCACTAAAAGTGGCTTTTAGTCAAAAAAATCCCTCTTACCAAGAGCATACAAAAAAAAAAAAAAAAAAAAAAAAAATGGTTCCATGCCTTTTTTGAGTTGATTGAACCATACAAAAATTTTCTCAAGCCTCATAAGCTTCCAAAACAAAATCCAAACCATCCAACCCCATGCGCCAAATTAAGCCAAAATCTTGAAATTGACATTCTACAAAAAAAAGAAAAAAAAACACTCCAATGGACCCAAAATTGTCCCAAAGAGTGGCCAAAAACCAAACCTGGTCCCCTAACTTTCCACATACAACTTATTAGGTCACAAGGTCAAAATCAAAAATCAAACCCCGACCCCCTAACCTACCATATACAGCTTGTTAGGTCATAAGGTCAAAAACAAAAAAAACAAAAAAAGACCGCCTGATGAGCCACATAAAACCCTTAGGTTCACAAGGTCAAAAAGAAAACCCAAAATCCAAAACCCAAACCCAAATCCCTCATGTCATTTTCAAAACTTTGCCTTGAGATGGTACGTAATCCCTCACTACTATAAAATCCCCTTGGAAACTCAAAATGCTACCTTATCAAGGAAAAAATGCTCAAAGACTCTTGGTCAAATCAAAAGGCTCTCCTTCAAAAATCACTTCAAGGCACATCGACGATAAAAAGCTATTCGTCGTTGTACCTCGAGGGGGTATTTGTTGACACCAAAAATGTCACTTGACCTCTTCACACATTCTCGACATCAAAAAGCCACATGGAGCTGCATCCTACCACAAACAGGCGAATGCCGCCTCAAGCATTAGATCTTGCCAAAATCAAACAAAAATTGCAAGATCCTTCAAAACAGCCAAAAGGATGATACACTTGAAGTTTCGGGCCATTCCAGCACCATTTGGTCTAACTTCACTCCTCCGGCAACTGAATAGGCACTCCTAGCGGTGACAGTGTCGAAGATATCAATTCTTCGATCAGAGCCTATAGATGGTCTCAAAATACTTCTAAAAGGTTTCGTGTCAAATTTCAAGTCAAACCGACAACGTTTGACCCTCCATCAACATTCAAGCAGCAAAATCAAGCCTCTCGGCGGCGAAAACCACCGAGGCCATCACTCATCAAACAGAGCACACGGGTGGCTTCAACATGCTTCCAAAAGGCCGCACGTCGAATTTCAAGTCATTCCGATGACGTTTAACCAGACTTTGATGCTCGGTAAGAAAATCAAGCCTACCGGTGGCGGAGCTTCCCGGGACCATGACATCCAAATCGGAGCTAATGGGTCGTCTCAAAATGACTCCAATAGGCTCCCTGTCAAATTTTAGGACAATCGGACATCGATAGACCGTACATCAAAGCGTGGCATCTTCCTTGCGGCAAAATAAAGTCTAGCAGCGACGGGACCCCAAACGGCTTCAAAACCCAAACAAAAGCCCATGGTTTGTCCTATCTATTGTTCAGGAGGCTTCACCTTAAATTTCGGGTCATTCCGACATCGTTTGACCTAGTTTTGACTCATGACGAAAAATTGGCTACAAAGTCTTTGACTTTTCCAAAAAATAGGAAACTTTGTGCTCCGGTTTGCACAGCTTCTCGTCATGTTTTCTTTAGGAGAATCAAGTCAATAAATGAGGAAAAATGTCAAGAAAAATACAGGAGAAAAAAGGATCGAAAAAGATCGAAAACGACAGAAAAAATGGCGACCAAAAGGGAAAAATCCCTCATGGTCGCCGGCGACCCTGGGTGCATGGTCACCGGCGACCCTAGAAATCTGGGTCGCCAGATTTCCGCAAGGTGGCCCGTTTTCAAATCCTTTTCGCGTTTCGGAATTCCAGCCCTTGTGGTTTTCCGAAAATATGATTTTTGATGCTTGAAATCGACTGATCTTCATCAACATTTCGGATCTGCATCAAGAGCATGAAATCATCATTGATCGCTCCAGGATTGCCGACCGGCTGACCAAGAAAGTACACTTTCTGTCCGACCGATCGAGAAATCGACAGGACAGATGTTACCAGCCCACTGGTATTAATCAATATCTGAAGTTGCATCGCCACCCGACATCAAACAACATGTGGATCCATCGGCAATCATCGTAAAAAGAATTCCAAAAGACGCCGTACGGCCCACGACTCTTCAAATGCCCTGGCGACCACTTAATGCTGTTAATTGTCCCGTTTCATGACAACTTAATACGGTCATTAACTCATTATTTTGGACGGCCCAATCAGATTCAAGGAAAAAGGAGTTACAAGTCCAAGTAATTATGACAAGAAATCATGAAACTCCCCTCATCATGGAGATTAGAGGTGATTAATTACCCATCATTTTCCATCGGCCAATCACAAGCCAAGAAAAAGGAGTTATAAAATCAAGAAAAAAAAACTTGTAACTCCTCCCATCATGGTGCATCAATGCCATCATTTCTCTCATCATGGGTCATCAATGCCATAAATCACCCCATGGCTACCAAGAGCCTATAAAAAGGGGGTCATCCCAAGAGGAGAAGAGAGACGTATCCATACACACATACACACAAGCAAGAAAGGGAGAAATTCTAAAGAAGTCTTGCTACTATGCTGCAGCAAACACCACAAGGTGATCAAAGTCCCTTGGGGGGCCACCCCTTCAAGGCAAGGCCCTCTCCCCTTCTATCCAACATGGCTTAGACACGGCTCTTCAACCCGTCTACTTGGTTTTTTATTGGATATAGGACCTCCCTTTGGTCTTTATCCTCTAAAAATCTGAGGTTAGAGCCAAGCCAAAAGAATCAAAGCATCATCATATGTTCTCATCTGAAGGATGATGGCGAAGCCCATACACAACTTGCGACCGTCGATCTGAACGAGTCCCCACAATCTCCTGAGAAGTTAGATTCCTTTTCTTACTTTTCTATTGTATTTTGTATTTTTTTAAAAGAGACAAAAAATCACAATTCTTGTCTTTCATTATTGATGAGATTTGTAAATCACCTTTCACGGCACAAAAACCGCCTTTCACGGCAAACAAACAAAAAAATCGCCTTTCACGACAAACAAAATGAAATCGCCTTTTACAGCATTTAAAAAATTTGTGTTTCTTTCTTAAAAATATATGTGCACTAGAAAGTTAGAAAAAAGAGTTGATTTCCTTTCTACTTGTGAAGGTGAATCTCTGGATCACCACTTCAAATTCCAAGTAGAATAGAAAGTCTGGCATACCCATACAAAAAAAATGTTGATACCCGTTTTTCTTCTCTGCAGGACCTCGACAGCCCCGGGGCGGAAGGAGAGGATGAAAGCCGGGTCCATCAAGGTTGTGATCGTTTGTGGGGCTCATTAATCATCCAAATGGACTTCTATTGATGTGCCAAGCCCGAGCCAATGGTGTGGCTCAACCTTGACTCGTGGGGACCACTAAGTAAGGTCTAGGTTGTGTATTCTATAATGATTCAATCCTTAAACGTTGTCGATGATGCCTGTAACTTCTGGAGTACCAAACACAGTATCCATTGGCATCTGAGACTTCATTTAGAGATCAAATTACCTGAGATGAGCCTGGAACTGAACGTGGACCAATACTTAGGATGGACTTTCATTATTTCCTATTGATTCTCGTATTTAGAGGTTGATTTCACTTATTGCATTACTGTCACTCTTGTATCCATATTATTGCTTATAATTGTTAATTAAATGAAAAATGGATGACCTGAACCTAGGAGTACTTAGAGGTGACCTAGTGATGTGTTTGGGTGAACATTAACCCGTTTATGTGGTTAGGCGGGCTCTTTTATGGTTTAAGTATGGATGTATGATACCCTAGGTTGGAGAGGTTGATTATTATGGACTTATAACTCACTATGGATGGGAATGGACTGTTTATCATGGAAAAAGGACTTGATACCTCGTTTGGACTATTTTAGACCAAGCCATGTATTTGATGGGCCTTGGTATGGATCCAACGATTGGACTTGGACCTGGATTGTGATCCATGGACTGAATTGACACTTGGACCTCTTAGGGACTTTGTTAGGACCTTGTTCAAGCAAGGTAAAGCCTAGACAAACACAGACCTTCATTATTTCCTTGAGTCGGCATAGACTTTCACTCAGTTGTTCTAAGCGCAGCCTTTAGACTGATCATCACTGGTAGGAGCTATTTGAGTATTGAGTGATGAGTGACCTATCATGATGAGCTATAACTTAGACGGACGGTGTGATACCGGGTGTAGTCGCCCCGAGTGATGAGTGTGGTGAGAATGATGAGTGTGATTGGCGGGACTTGTCATTCCCCAGCACTGGTGAGATTCCCCACCGCGACTGTGTTCAGTATGGGAAGGCCACGGCATAATATCCCGCGGTATTCAGCTTCTGTGAATGTGTCATGTTGTGTTAGATTAGATATTATACTTATCCTAATTCTAAATGCCTATCTTGCTAAATTGCCTAGATTCTGTACCCTGTTACTCTCTTTAACTATATGATTGTCTCTACTCTTTTAATGCATACATCATATGTTACTTGTAAACTGTGACTTGTCAGATCTTTAGATCCGACCCATTCTTGGTGCTTAGGTTTCGACCTCGATTACAAGGACGGTGCGTTTGCACTCGTTGAGGCACCCGTAGCAAGAGACTATAGATGGGGACAAGCCAACCAACAGGTCGAGCTAGAGGTTGGAAAGCTGGCACCTGGGGTGTAAGAGTTCATTTATTTATTTTGAGATTTCGAGTGATTTTTATAGAGAGAAAGGTAGTAGTTGGAATATGTAATAAACCATTGATTTTGATAACTTTGACACATTAAGCTAGATTTCAGCCCTGCTATATTTGACATAGATATGTGATACCTTATATTTGCTTCTGCTTTTGTTACTTTGCTTCTGCTATATTTACATGCTTCCGCATTATTAACCGTTGACATTATATTGTTCAAAAAATTTTAAATTGGACCTCACTGCTGAACTACAATCTTGGAAGTTCTCGGATTTTCCGGGAAGTAGCGCGCTAACTTCGGGTACCTTGATGGTTTTCTCGGTATCTAGAATTGGGTGTGACACCATGTATATATTAGTTTCCTTATCAATTCCTTGCATGTATCGACTTTCTTACCAAACTAAAATGCCTCATCAATTTTTTTATGTATTGCCTAAGTGCCTATTTACTATCTCATTTTGGTAAAGCTATAACCAGTTACTAGAGACATATATTAGTACAATGACCTGAAACTGTCGGAATGTTATTCCTTTCTAGGGAGTGGAAATTAATAGGACCTAAGGATTATTTAGCTGAATGTAGAAGGAAACAATAGAGGGGTGGGTTAGAACCAATTCAGAGTTGGCTGAAGTTTACTCTCATGTGAGAAATAGAGAGAAATGATACATTGCACCCTAGAACTCCTTTTCCTTTTCTTTTGTCTTTTTTTCTTTGGATAACAATAAAGTAATTTTCATTGATGAAAAGAAAAGGAAACAAAATACAAGAGAGCTTTACCTAAAATAAGAGTAATGCTATAAACCAAAAAAATAAAATAAATAATTTATAGAACATGCAAAGATGCCACAGGCACAACACCGATTACAGACAAAGCCACTACCAAAAGCAAGCCTATTCGGGATAAACAAGGACTAAGTAAAGCGACTACACTGCTAATTGTGAGATAAATCTGCTAAGAAACCTTGCATTGCTAGAATATATATGCTTCAGCATTTTAGTATCATAAAACATGCAAAATAAAATATGTATATACAAAGCTCAAACTCCATGTATCATCAATTATCAACCACCATTCATGGAGTGTTACACTATATGCAGCTAATTGAAATGCTCATGCTAAATCATCCTCCAAAATGGCATGCAATTGACTCCATAAATTGAAACTTTTAATATGTAAAATAGGCTTCTGCCTCATCCTTGCACAAACATCTCAACTCTCTAAGGACGATGGGGAGAGTTATGAAAATACCAATGAAGCCAATATGAGCAATGAAAGTAAGCAATTTTTCCCGCATCAAATGATGCATATATAGAATTTTTGGTAATACATCAGCTCAATGAATAGTTCAGTTTGATATGATGTGTGTGCCTCCATTGGATCCTCATGTAGTATTGCAGCTTTTGTCAAGTTAAAATGCACCCCGGATTTTTTTATTAAAACTTTGATTATTGCCTAATAGAGGTGGTCATAATGTGTCAAATCAACTAAAAGTACTCAAGGCAATGGTGACTGCAGGCAACTCATGTATGAACCGACTTAATGAACATGTACTCTTTTTTTCAACACTGTAACATGCCAAATAGGTAAACATCCTTTCTTTCCTGGGTTTTGTTTTCATTACATTGAAATGTGATTTTTTTTTCTCTACATATGAAGATGCCAAAAAAGTGAACATCTTTTATTTCATGGGTTTTGTTTTCATTACACACTGAAATGTATGCTCAATGTAATTCTTAGCCTTTAGGTGATTGACAACATGACTTGCAACTTGAATGGTCGGATCGCTCAAAAATGGCCAAAGAGCATGAAATATTAGTTTATTTCTTGTATTCCAAGTTAATTGGCATGGTTCAATTGTGGATTATTTAAGAGTTAGGTTTAGAATTCAAATGTATTTTGGCCATTTGTACTAAAGTTTTTTAGAGTTTTTTTTTTTCTTCACCCGAAACAAGGAGGCTAGGACCATTAGATAGCCCATGTGGAAAGAGAGCTTGCACACATGATGAATGGTTGGCAAGCTCTGAATCATTTATAGTTAAGCAACAAACACAACGATAACAATAACTTCTAGCTTATCCTACAACAGGGAAATCTGGAAATGTGGTTGAAAATATAATGCGGACTGAGATTGGAGAATGGAGGGAATTTGGAACGGGTATAAGCGTCAAAGAAAATAGCCAAAAGCAGTGAGTTGTGGCTTGACAAAGGCATGTACCGGGATTCACTAGTATGGGTTAAAGAGGGGAAAAGAGGGGAAGACCTCTTGTTGCAGAATATGGAGACAATTGGTGTTTCTTTTCATATAGTGTGGAGGGGCCCATTATCAATGCAGTCTTGATATACATGGTGTAGCGGGTGCTTCTGGCTTGAGTAGTTATTGGGATAAAGAGAGAGAGCATCCATGTGGCAGGTCATTAAGTGATTTTAGTGTATTAAATTGCCCCCTTGAGTTTCTAAAATTTGGAAAAAGGTATCCTTAGTTCTTGATAAGTCAATTTATAATTTAGGACCCTATTGATTGGATCATTGGACCTAAGTAAATACCGTCTAGGCACATGCTATCATACCAACATGGGGTTTAGTGCCTAGTATGGCCTCGGGGAAATTCTAGTTGATTCAAGATTAACCATCTCTATTGGAAAGCCCTTAAATGGATCTATGCACCATTGATTGTGAAGGGATGCGTTAATCTTTTATCTATTAGTGATTCTTGTGGTTGTTGGGTACGAGGCCATATGTTTGACCATAGGATTGGCTTATGGTTATTCTCTGACCTTCAGGGTTTGCATACATGATTGAGATTGATGTTGATTTGTTAGTTGCATGCCCTATTTTGATTGGATATGGACCGTGATGTGGCTTGGCGACTGATTGAGATATTATGGAGGTTTATTCGAATGATTTGTTGGTATTCGATTGTGGATTGCTGTGCAGCCAACCCTTCACTTTTATTTAGGTTTATGTGTCAGAGCATTATTGGTCACTAGGTCTATTCTACTATGATATGTATATATATATATATATATATGTACATCGATTGGTTCATATTAGAATGACTCCAATTGTAATCGGACGGCTGATCACCGATGTGTGCGGACATTTACATTCGTAATTGATTGTTTGACCGGTATTCCAGATTATCGATTGGT
The DNA here is from genome assembly GCA_003546025.1 of Camphora micrantha. Taxonomy (NCBI): domain Eukaryota; kingdom Viridiplantae; phylum Streptophyta; class Magnoliopsida; order Laurales; family Lauraceae; genus Camphora; species Camphora micrantha. Next base: position 13,756,638 of record QPKB01000010.1, read on the forward strand.
TTATGACCGCTGACGTGATTAGATAGTTAAGGTTGACCATCCAAAGCAGTGGCATTGCTTCTGTGTTATTTTTGTATTGCTCTATTATGTAGATTGGATTTAAATTATACATTATCTTTGTTATTGTCACGGTGTTATTTCTCTTATGATCATTACCTGTCATTACTCATATTGATCATGTATTTTATTTATAAATTATGCTTTTGTACTTGTTCTTTACCTTGTTTATTGGTGCATAGGTACTGATCCCTACCCTGTCGAAGAGACGAAGGAGGGTTAAACATTTCAAGCATTTTAGCCAGTTGTTGAACCTGAGTGGAGTGCTGGAAATGGCTACGGAGCCGTCTGAGTCTACGTAGGAGATATCAACATTAGACTCTTTAGTTGATTTAATTCCATAATATATCATATTTAGTTGATTTTAGAATTATTTAGCAAAACTTTAACCTTAAATATTCAGCTGGTTATGTGTTGGTTTGCTTTTGGATATTGATACCAATTGATTTAACGCTTCCACAAAGATTTTATTATGACTCACCATGTTTCAAAATTTTGTGGGTCCATATTTGGGAGCTTGTGTTGCATTAAACACAGGAAGATGAATGTTTATTCTTATTTTTCACGTTATCCCCTGGTTGTATTTTGGGGGACATGACAGATTTTCTAGTGGATGAAAGTAAATCTTCAACTGACAATTTAAATTTTACAAAATAATCACATTCTTGGGATTTAAAATGCATAGTATAGATCTAAGAGTATTTGGAATAATCATGGACAAACAAAATTAATATTTGGAGTCCTTTATTGAATAGTGAGAAGATATCCAAATATCTGAATGGACAAATTTTAAAAGAAAAGATGAAATAGAAGAACTCTGATGCGGCAATGCAATCAGTGCTCTTGCCTAAAGGACAAGAATCACAGAAACCTGACTTTTTGGGAGATCCATGAAGAGACAAGCCATGGTGAGAAACAAGACTTTCAAGATTGGAAAAGTAGGATGCCACAGTTGTTGGCGCCAAATTGCAGTAACCTGTTCTCCAATGCGAACAAATGGAAGACTTAATTTATTGGAATGAATGGTAAAGGGATAGACTCTTTTCACTCTTACCTTAGAAAAGTATCTTCCCTGTCTTGATGTCCTTGACACAAAAGCCATTAGATGTGAATGCAAAATAAAAGTCTTGCAAAAATTATTGTATGGAAAGAACATTAGCTGAAACATTGGCATAATACAAAGTACTAAGAAAATGAAAATTACAAAAATTATGCTTCAAAATCACCAAACCTGAACCATTCCCAGTGACCACTTGATTGGAACTACAATAATCATTGTGGATGGAGAGATTTACGAGATTAGAAGCTATGTGATTTGAGGCAAAATTCAATGACCTCTTACATAAGCATGGCACATTCAATGATAACAATTAATAGCTAAATGACCTGCATGTCAATAGATCTGGCATGGAGAACTAGAAGGTTACTTTGAACTGGGTGAAGATTATTGGATGGGCCACGGGAACCCCTTGTATGATTAAGATGAGTATTATATTATATGGTCCATGAGTAGGCTGCATGGCTTTAAAACACGTCATGCTGGCTTAAGAGGGGGTTTGGACATATAAGCCCAGGTTCAAGATTTGGATTTTTTCGATGTGGGACTTGGACAAAGCTTCACACTGCTACCGAAAAATCCCACCCTTACCCCTGCGGATTCCTCTTTCTTGGCTCACATGATCACCTGACCTTGTCTTGCCCATGTTTGGAGGTACGATGAATTGATGTAAAATGAGTTGAAGCATCAACTCAAGAGAGAATAAGATATAAGGGGGTTACGGTGATCTTTTATTTTTTGTGGCTTGATAGTGAATCCTTTTTACTTTGTGTAAAAAGATGATGTTTTTTCTTATCATTTAGTGGAGAAATGATGTTACTTTTTTATTTAAAAAGGAGGGGATTTTGAATTTGTGTACTTTTGATATGACCCCTTGGTCTTTTGTTATCTGAATAATGGAGGCTTTACTTCACTTTAAGTATACTAGTAAAGTCCCAAACACACGGGGTCAAGACTCAAGAGATTACCCAGGCGGATTGGAGTCTCACAAAAAATATCACAGGACACTAGGCTTTGATACATGATCTGTTTCAATTTTGAGAGAGAAACACAAATACAGTTCATTGCTTTCTCTATGTGAATCTCAACTATACATAGATATACATTTCTCTTTTATCACGAGCTTCAATCAGGATCCAGAGTTCTAGAACGAAGGATCTTGATGAGGATGAAATATATTGATTGGCTGATTTTATTGGTGATATCTCTGCTAACTTAGTTTAAAACATCATCTCTGTCTCTTCGGTGATGTATCTATTGAGTTGATAACACCATCTTTATATTATATCATCTTTTTCTTTCTATATTATGTTAATAATTGGTGCATTTTGTCTCTTTATAAATAAGTATAATCATCTGGGGCCTACCCATTGATGATGAGTCCCATCAAGTTATTCCTTTGCACTACACAAACAGTCGGTGTCAGCACAAGAGTGTCAATGACACAAGGAATAAGAACTATTCAGGTTGCCCATCCCAGAAGTCAAGATCACAAGGCTACCAAAGCATAACCCCATGCAACAGAAGAGCTCATGTCCTGAGAAACCAAAAAGGAATGTTCCCTCTTCCCTGTTGGAAGAAAACCTATCCGCCCAAGAACTGCTATGAAAGTTTCTTCGAGTGTACACGTACAAATACATATAAACAGAGCCCATACAAAGTCTTCTAGCTATCTCATTCAAAATTTATTCATAGCCTCTTTAGACATTCAGAAGAGGAAGAGAGAAAATGGATACAAAGCTTCCCCACTCCCTAGCACGCTCGTACGAGGATTTTCAACCATCATCGGATTGGCTACGAGAGGATAAATCAGACACTCTCGTCGTTAGACTTCCAGGTTAGTCTCAGCAACATTAAATGTTAAATGCTTTTTTGACCACCAGCCTGATCGAGCTTCTCTTGATTTGTCTTAATGGACCTTAAGCTTGAGCTCAGGCTTGATTAGAAAGAAAGCCAACCAAGAAATGATTGATATTGGTTTGACAATGCACATAAAGATTGAGTTGGAAATAATTTGAACTCAAACTTTATCAAATATTGGAAAGCAGTCTCCATGTCAGCTTTTATATGAATTTGCTATTTGAGCACCATTAATATGGTTCATTTTTAATAATCAAAACTCGAGAGGAGCAAAAGGATAGAATATATATATTATTATTCATGGATATGAAAAGGCGCTGAAATCGACTTATTTGGATCGTAGTAGATGTGTATTTTAAAACCTTAAACATCAACAATGAAAGAAGTGTTAAATGAATACCGTGAATCTGCCTATTTCACTAAATCTATCTTCTCCCTTTAGATCTCATTGCAATGCAAGACCAAGGGCTCCAATCTCTCTTATATGACGATTATGGGGATTAACACTTCTTAGAGACTTCTTCACCAAGAAACTCCCCTCCTAATCCTATTATTAGGAGTTTCCTACTTGGGAATAAGATCCAATCCGCTAATCTTAGATTACTGCGGATTGTTATCTTAGTGAACATCTTCAATAGATAAAGTCTATTGTAAGTGGGATTCCCAATCTCTCTTGCCATTTGACAACTGCTTGATTTGATGTGGGACACGCAGGCCAATAATTTCCTATGGTACACACTATCATATTGATCTGCTGTAATATACATGCATGATAATAAATTGGCATGTTTTATAGTAGAACAATTTGAAGGTGGTCCAACTTCCATTGTACTTAAATCTCACCAAAGCCAACACAAGAGGGCTCAGACTTGACAGGTGGACTCCACTGAGAAGCCTTGTGGGATTTCTCAAGACCTTAGAGGATCTGGACTCACTGGCTCGGGACCTTAGATAAGAAAAATAGATGACATGTTGTAAGACCTGCCCATTGGCCCATTTTAAAAAATTTAAATCCCTCAAAAGTTTGTTCCCCTGCATTGGAAGTAAGCGAGACATCACTATGATCGGGCCAACGGCCATTATGAGATGAGAAACTTGTAATATCATCCCACTATTTAATCATGCATATTAAAGGTGAATGATCTAATAGAAGGCTCAATTATGATTAGGGTGAAAATTAATCCCACCGCAATGCCATAACATTGGAAAAAGGTTGCTTTTGAGTGGTTTGGATTAAAGGCTCAAGCACACTCAATGGCCACTTCTTAAAAGTCTAGACTGATCAAATAAATGCTTCTCTTAGGCTCTCACAAAATTTTACTGCAATACGTGTTGGCCCACCTTTAAATATTCAATTTGATGGTAGACACAACTTTTAATGGAGTAAAGATTTGGGGGACTCCAATAGAGGAGATTTTATTTTAAGGGCTTCAATTTTTAATAAATGAGCCTCTGAGGTGCAAGTTCAAGACTTTGAGAATCCAGACTCATATAATTAGTGGTAATAAAATGACCATTTTATCTCGATTAAAGACCCATTTTTCCGTGGAACTAATTTCTTAAAACATCAAAGAAATAAAGTGGCAAAAAATTAACGAAATAAACGTGAAAATGGCTATCAATGAATTTCCCTTTTAATGGAAATTGATTTAAGGTGTGATAGGGAAATGAAGACCTTGCTATTGCCCTACTAAATCAAATCCCAAAAAGTCAAGGTCTCATTTACGTCATACGTTGGAACCTATTCCATTGGGAATTCAATTAAAAAACAAAGAGACTCAAGAGGCAATTACTCTGGATCTTTTGTCACGGAAATCCTATTTATGGGTGTAGAACTTCACGGTGAAACTCACCTATTAAAAATTCAAGCTACTACAAATAAAAGCCTCATGGTACCTAAGCTATTAGTAGTCCATTTGATAATAATAATAATAATAATAATAATAATAATAAACTCATTAACACAATCTCGTGCATTATGTAGTATTACATTTCTTAGTAAAAGGTCAATATCATGTTGGGCCCAACCCTATTTGGTAAAACTTGGGGACACCAATATATTGGAAGGGCCTTTATTTTGAGTGACTCAGAATTTTATTAAGTGTCCCCATTGTGGAGTTCCACTCCTTTAGCTCAAAATTTTCGGCAAAGCATATTTGTGGGAGTGAAGAAACCTGGATCCACCCACGGACCCACCCTTTTCCATAATCCCCATAAGAACAAGTTTGTGACCCCATAGGAATCAGTTTTCAGTTTTTTTCTCCCTTACTGAAAGGGCTGCATCAAACATGAAATTTACTGTAACATGGAATCTTTTTTTGGTGTACACAAACGAGCTCAAAGTCCATGATCCGGCCTAGATGAAAACAGATTTTAAGTTTTCTTCTCTCCATCTCAACTTCAGGATTTGTTAAAGAGCAACTGAGGGTTCAACTCGACAACAAAGGCGTTCTGAAGGTAAGCGGAGAGCGTCCAATACAAGGCAACAAATGGACCCGCTTCCGCAAGGACTTCCACGTACCGGACCACTGCGACGTGACCCAGATACGAGCCACGTTCGACGATGGAGCCCTCTACATCACCATGCCCAAAACCAACCTCACCTCTCCTCAACCCACGAAACCAACCCGGACGACTCAGAAACCTTCCCCAGTCGAACCCACACCAAGAAAGGACCAAACCTCTTTCCAACCGAAAACCAAACCAGACACAACAAAGAGCAGCACCCCTCAGCCTAGCACAGCTTCAGCTGGCGACACCGACAAACAGACGAGTGAGAAGCACACCAAGGACAAGAACGAGAAGCAAGAGCCCCAAGGTTCCAAACTTCCTGCACAAGAGATGACCTCGGGCAGGGATAAGAGCAATGGGCTCTCTGTGAATGGAAAAGAGAAGGATAGCAGAGAGCACGCTGTAGGCGCTGAAACGGTGAGTTTTGGGAAGGAAAGAAGCAGTTGGAATGGTGGTGGTGGTGGTGGTGATGGTGGCGGTTTGATGACGTTGGCGGGGTTGCGCAAGTATAAGCCCAGGAAATTGGTTGTGAGTGTGGTGGTGGGTGTGGTGGTGGCTGTGGCAATTGGTATTGGGTTGTATGAAGCATATAAAGGAATGTTTCCAGAGGAGAGTGGAGTTTGATTACTGAATGTTTTATATTTCATTTCCATTGATAATAAATTTGTGATGTATACAGTAAAAGAAAAAAAAAATTGTGATGTATATGTTGTGTTAAGGGAAATCGGGTGCTTTCAGCTCAAGATTTGAAAACTTTTTCGATTGAGTTCTATCCGTACCATTGAATGGATAGCACGTGAGTCTACTATCCATGGGACCTATTGCATCAACCCATCCACTACTCACAAATTTCACTAATGGGTTACATAGTTGGATGGATTCCTTGAATCTAACGGGCACATGTGGATCCACCATTATTTAGGAGAACTCACTATCATTAAGCTGCTTACCTGATCCCACAATCATTAAGTTATTTAGGTGGATGCTCTGATGGCAGAAAATTGTGAAAATAATTTAGGCGTGATCACAAAATTCTAACAAAGAAAATAAGAGAGACTTTTGTATTCATTTCTCTAATTTATATTACATGGGTTTTACAACCCCTCTATCCAGCCTCAGAAGGTTTCAAATTAAACAAAAGAATAAAAGTACAAAAATTACACATAATACATGACAAAAATATTGCAAAATCAATCATGTGAGTCCATATCCGAGAGCAGGGGCAGAACCGCATAGGGGCTGGGGGTGGCCATGGCCCCCCCATAAATTTGAAAACCCACCTTAGGTATTGAAAATTTTCACTTATTTACAGTAGCCCTCCGAAAAAATTGAAAATGTTATATGAATTTCAAGTATTTTTTCAACAATGGCCCCTCCAAAAAAAGATTCTTACATAGTGCCCACCACCCACCCCCCACCCCCACCCCCACCCCCCAAAAGGCAATTTCTCTAGTTCCACCCCTATCCGAGTGGTTCCTGTTTGCTCGGACATGGGCTTCCGCCTGTGCAAATCTCTCTTCCTCTCCTCTGTTTTCTTCCTCAAACTCCTTCAATGCCCGTGTCATGGGTTTAGGATGGCCCAATTATGTGTATGGATGGGTGAATATCAATTTCGACCATCAGTAATCTTTGACAATAATCACTCTTTTAACAAGGATTGCATTTGTGAAAATCCAAGGGAGTTACTAGTTTATGTGCCGGTAGGTGTTTCAAAGTTTTGTCATTCTGGGTCATACCCGTACAGAGAACCAAAAAGAAGCCATGAAAAAGGCTTGTACAACCAAGTTTCAAACAGAGAAATCATACTCCTTTGAGTGAGAGATACAAAGAAGGGAGACCAAGCAGTCAATTTGTGTTAGAAAGTGAGGGTCACGCCATGGATATTCAGTTTCTCCCTCTGAAGGAACATCTCCAGAGGTTGAAGACTGAATTTGGGAAGCAAAGGTTCTGTCTTGCTGAGATTTTAAACAAAGTCTCACCTTCTTGGATGGAAACCTAAAGAGGGGAGGAATTCTCCTTAAAGATTCTAAGTTCGGTGAGAGTGGGATGCTTTTGGAGAGTGTGGGGAGTAGGAGTGTTTAAGAATGGGTAGGAATGGTGTGTACCATGGTTTAAAATATCGACCGATACCGGTTCATATCGGTTGATATAAACCGGTATCGATCCAAACCGGTCCAATATTTTAGTCCGATACCGAAATCGGTATCAGACACCAAAATATCCCAAAATATCAGACCAACTCGGCCAATATTTTGAAAATATCGGTTTAGCGGATATATCGGCTGATATTTTGAAAATATCGACCGAGTGGAATAAACCCTAATTTTTTTTTCTTTTCCCTCATTACCTCATCTTCTTCCTTTTTCCTCACCTCTTTAGAGCAGCACCTCCTCCTTGGCTCCTTCTCTTCCATATTTCCACCACTCTTTCTTCAAGAAATCATTTTATTTGGTAAGAGAAAATCAACTTAACTCCCTTATTTTTACTATTATGTGTTCTTTGTCTTTTTTAAATAAAGCATAGAAATGAATGAAAAGATCATTGACATGTCATTTTTTAGTTTGGGTTGTGTTCTTCTCATAGATTTACACACTTTCATACTAGATCTACTCATATATATGATTTTGGGTGTAGAAAAATATTTTTTTAATCTTCTATTAAAAAAAATTTATTGGAGTATTTATGAAACTAAATACTAATGGCTTATTAATAGTGTGTAGATGATAGATCTACTCATACACATGATTTTGGGTTTTCTTAATTCTTTTATTTTTGGATTTTTTAATATTTGAATTATAATATTTATTTATTTTTTTTGGATTTTACTAAAATAAGACAGTGAGTCTGTGACATAGACAGGACTCATGACTTAAGGTGACCGATATTTTGATTTATTGTTGTTACTAATGGAAAAATAATATCATTTTTCAAAATTTTCTAATATTCTGGATTTTTTGGGTATTTTTGTGATTTTTTTATAAGAAAAAACTTTCACACTGCGACGACCTCGACGGACCGATAACCGCAACCGATACCAATATGATATCGATTTTTTTTCCCGGCCGATACTACGATTTTGAACCATGGTGTGTACCCCTTGAATGGTCATCCAAATGCCTTATTTAAAGAGAGAAAGGGCGGTCGCAGCAGTTCCAGAAAGTTACAATTCAAAAATGGGTACCAATCATTTACTGCAGGTCATGTCCGAATAGACAATGCTTCTTTCGGACATGGAGTTCATGTTTGAACAGATAGACATGGGTTCATGTCTGAGCAGACAGACATGGAATCCATTTTATGGGAAATGGGAACAAATGATGTCCAAATGCTTTGAAATTCTGGGGAATTCCTTTTGGGATGATTTTTTTTAGACTTTGGGGAGGGCTTCATCACCATTTGAGCTCTGGAAATGGGCTTTGGACTTCATATTTGCATGCTTCTTTTACTTTGTGCCTTGATCTCAAATGATCTCTACTGATCTTGAAATTGTGGTGAACTCTCTTGAGATTTGTTATGGATCATCATGGATGATTTGATCCTGGTTTGACCTTTAGAAATGGGTCAAAGTGGGTGCCAACGGTTTATGTCTGAAAGCCATTCAGACATGAGGGGTCAATATGTGAGGAATGGGTCCAAACGACCCCAATTGCCCTCCAATCCTAAGGAAACTCCTTTAAAGTCCATCCTTAGTGTTTAGAATAGATTTTGTCTTGATGGAGCATTTGAAAGTTGGTGAGGGTGAACTTCAGTCTTCCATGTTCGCGCAGATTTGACTTAGGTTGACTTCAGCTATTCTTGACTTCGATCTAAACCCAAATGGTCGTGATTTATTTTTGAACTTGTAGTGAACTTCAGCCTTCCATGTTCGTGCAGATTTGACTTAAGTTGACTTCAGTTGTTCTTTACTTGGATCCGAACACAAATGGTCTTGATTTATTTTTGAACTTGCATTTGATCTTTTGAAACAACTTTTGACCTCTAGAAGTTGATGTGTTGTGGAATTCCAGTTCATGTCTGTGAGCTAGGGTTTGGAGTCCCTTTGGCTGGATTTCTATCCAGATGACCATGAATTGTTCTAAAACTTTAAGGAACACTTTGAATATGCATTCTCTAACCCTGGAGTGGGATTCGTCTTGATTTGACTCCCTTTGAACTGTTATTGAGATCCATGTCTAAGACTTCTAAGAACTCATTGAGGTCCATGTCTGGGCATCTTGAGACTCTCAGACATGGAGTTGATTTTCAATGTTAAGCTATTCCTTCAGCTTTTAATGACTTCTGAAGCATCTGTTAATCTTTATTCAGCTGATCAATAATGCATGATTGACTCCATGTCTGTGGTGCAGACCTTCACACTTGCCTTTGTTTGATTAGGGGGTCGTGTGTGATTTTTGAACATGCTAAGAAGTGTCCCCTTGAGGTACAATGATGGAAAAGGTTAACTTTGGAATCATTGTGCCTCGAAAGAGCGAAGTTGTGGAAGATGAGATATGAGGTTTGCCAAAGTGGGTTGTTGGCGTAGAGTTGAATTGTTAAGGAATTAGCCAAAAACCAGGGGTTGATGGTAGATTTTTGCAAAACATAAGACATTGCTACTCCCGTTACCCATTTTTCACAAATATCAAATGTGTAAATCTTCATGGGACTGTAGGTAACACGCAACAAAAATCCCAAGGTTTTAAGAAAATCAAGAGGTCTATGCATTTTAATTGTGATGAAATTGGTTTGAAATTTTGTTAGGTTTTGGTTTATTTTCCAAAATCAAAGTCATGGTTTAGACTTGATTTGGCAAAGGTGAAATTGTTTTGATAATCCTGAACGAAACTGCCTAATTGAGGCGAACCCTGACTTTCACTTACTATTTTGGACCATTGAGAGGTCAATTGAGTTTGAAATTCGACAAGTGATGGTTTAGCTGAAAGGCATTTTTGAAATTTGGAAAGCATTGGGCATTGAAAAGTGGGGCCCAGTGGATGAAACTGTTTTTGTCGGACATGGACTGATAGTGGAGTCATGTCTGGTGGAATATTTTAAGACAGACTGTCAACCATTCTCATTCTTCTCTTTAGAAACTTCTAAGTTTTCTAAGCAAATCAGAGACTTCAGAGTGAAATTGAGGCATGATGCTTAACTTTTGGAGACGTAGCACACCAAGGATACTTATGTGAATTCGATTTCCCTCCAATATGGACAGCTTCAACAGTAACTTGTCAAGCTTAGGAGTTAAATAACTACTCTTGAACATAGATGAGCAGAAAGTCAATAATACACAAGTGAACTTATGCTCGTATCAAGGCAAAGTGCATTGAGCTGGATGACCTCACCCATTATTATATATGAAGCGAATTGTTTCCCAATTCGATTTTGAGTCTAATTACTAATTTGATTTTGACCTCTTCCCTATTTTGACTCTTCTTAAAGACAGAAAGTGTTCTAAAAATGGCAACTTAAAATGGTTATTATATTATAAATAAATGATATAATTGATATAAATCTCCATAACTACCTTTATAAATGATATAATTGATACAATGTCCATAACGTCCCTATATACCCTATATAGTGTAATCAAGACCCTATAAATGTTGTAATTGAAAATAATAACTACAAATTATATATAAATGATATTTTATGGAAAATAATTATTTTTAATTTACATATAAATGATATTCTCTTTTGTAACTGAAATGTGTTTGGGATATAAATCTCCATAACCATCCATGTTAGTTTGTATCATGACCGAGCATTGTTGTCTCTTCTTCTTCTCCCTCTTGTTTAGAAAGGAGATCCTACTGCAAAAAGTCCTATATAATGAAGCCAACCCTCACGACATTTGTGTTCGTCAAGTCCTTCCATCAAATCGTTTTGCAATGTGGTAACAGTTACGCCTTTTACCGTTCCCAACTCATACCATCCTCTCAGGTTCTTCTAAATCTCCTTTGATTTCAAGCTATCTTCTAAGCAATTCGTAAACCTGTCAAATGCATTTCATGTCCAGTGGTTATGAAGAGAAAAGGAGAACTCACATAGAAGGGCCTATCTTTTTCTTCTTTCAAATAATTTGCATCATAGGGAAATGAATCAAGCTTGAAGGTTTTTCAGGAAGTTAATTATACATGTTTTGTTTGTAGCAACTTTGAGCTGTGCCGAGGAAAAGAACTACAAAAGATTTATTATTTTTCTCCGTGTCTTTGTATTTTTATGATAATTAAAATGTGAAAATCTGCTATTCTAGATACAACGTAATGGAAACTTGATCTTTATTGTCACGGGTGATATTATCAACACATACATTTGACTCTACAGGCTAGATCTTTTGTTTATCGTCCTTTTTTATGTTTACTTCTATTTTGGTTTGCTTACATCAGTTATTTTATACTTTAGGTGGATGCAACTTGATTTTCTTTTTCCAAAATGTAAAGTTAATAAAGAGATCATTTACTTTTTATGTTGACTTCTTATTTTAGGCCTATGAATTATAAATATCACATTATATTTTGAAATTTATAATATTTTTTTATATTTAATTTTATGAATTATATTGTTACTCGTGCTAAGCACGGTGGTTTTAGCTAATTATATATATATATATATGAAGCGAAGTGGTTTCAAATTGAAATAAGTTCCATTTGGTTCCAATTGATTTTGGCTCATCCAATTTAATTTAGTTTGACCCTAGCTAACAAGTCGGGTCAGGGTAAATTAGGTCGGACCTAACCTGACCCGTGTATTTTTAATGACATGGTAAAAATCAATCAATCATGATAAGTGCTGAGGCTCGAACTCGGAACAATATGGATTTTAAAGGGACCACTACACCATAGAGCATCTTTTTGCTAATAGTTATCAACAAAAACTTAAAATTAATCTAATTGATTTTGACCATTTTAAAATACTTTGAGGTTTCCTGACTCTTGTGACACTTACGTAATGAGCACTTCTCATTGTTTAAATTTTGGAAACGCTTAACACTTCTCATTCTTTGAAATTTAAAAACGGTTAAGACAGAGTCAAATGAGTCATCAATATAGCCTTTCTTCTCTTTAAACCTTTAGAAGACCGTTTCATCTCTTGAAAACGATGAAAACAAATGTACCATTTCATCTCTTGAAAACAAATGCAGAAATCAAATCTTTTCTTCCTAACACCTCCCCTCCTGAAAACTCCATGCCTTTTTTTTTTATTTTTTTATTTTTGGTGGGGAACTCCATGCCATTGCATGAAACCCTCAATGAATCAACGTTGCAGTCCAAATGAGAAATTAACCAGATTTTGCAAATTTATTTAGACCCCTTTCAATGCCCTCTTGAATGCCTTCCTTGCCCACATTATTTCATTGACACAAAAACGGCTCACCTTCCCTTTTATCTCTTTTTGAGGAGGGCAGTTACTATTTTTGGCAAGCTAAACAATGGGATTTTCCATCTCTTCAAACCTCAAGTGACTGCCCTCTAGATGATGCTTCTCAAAATTGACTTCTCAACTTCTCCCCTCTCCCTTCGTTCCATCTTGATTTATCACCGCAAGCAACTTCTCTAATGTGCAGATGTGTAAATCTCTACACTTCATCTTCAAGCCCTGGGGTTTTGGAGCTGTCTCCTTTCAAAGAAAACGAAGGGAAAACTTCTTTCTTTTTTTGTTTTTTTCCTCTTGTACTGTCTTTACTGCATATCTTGAACTATTTGGATAATCTCCTTTTGGATGCATCTAATTTTTTTCAATAGTTAGTTTTGGACGTGGAGAGATTAGGAATGAGCTTTTGCTCTTGATTTTTGGGGTTCTTATTAGCTTATCATCAATCAGTTTTTTCTTTTTCTTTTTTCTTTTGACCTTTAACAGGATATTCTGATTCCAATGGTGCTCTCTTGACTGCATGTCTGAGAGCAAGACCACTGCACCTTTTCCCGACCTCTCTGAACCAAGGGAGTTTTTCATGAGTATGATGATTGGTATTCAGGTACATTCAATTCTTTCCCCATATTTCATTTATTGTATAGTGCTCTGTTTTGTTGGATAATGCTACTTCATGATAAAGGTAGAGGCAAATCTACCATGAAATGTTTCGCAACATCAAACAATAGAAACTAAAGCATAATTCAGCAAATCTTGTGTATAGCTGCACTATGTATATTTTTTGTTGACTTAAAAATGACTTTTTTTTTTAAATCTCTTTTATCTATTCCCGATAAGTCTTTTGCTGAAGTTTTGCATACATGAGGGAATATTTTTTTTTATTTTATATTTTCAGATGGTGATTTGTAGTGAACTATCATGTGAGGTTTTTCCTCTTCATGATATTTATTTATTTTATTATTATTTTTTAATTCTTTGGATCTAGATCTAGAAATATAGCTTCTTAAGTTATCTATATTAACGTGGTCTTAATCACCTTTTTTGGGATGCTAAAGAAGTGTTAGATTTGCTAGAAAAAAAGGACTAGATAAGTTCATCCCATTGAACCTTATTTGTGTATTGCCTAGGTAAAATCTGTTAATAAATGTTCAACTATAGAAGCTAATATCTATTCACACATGAATAGGTGAAATCATTATTTTTATAAATAAAAAAAAAAGAAAAAGGAAAAATGGAATTGAAACTAATATGATGTTTCCGTTTTTTATTTTTTTTTTCAATATATAATTTTTAGGTTTTAACAAAATAAAATTGAAGATACTATATATACAATATCTAAACATGTCGCTGTCATATACTCATATCAACTTGTGTTCTTTATATATTGTATTTGGTATTCATAAATTGTAATAGTGGGTTGTTTGAATGTTAGCTCAACTGCAATTCATGAATGGAAAGTATAAAACAAACTATAATCCTCAAAGACTCAAAACCCGTAAGTATCATAACAAACAAGGGTGCTCTTATTCACATATATTTTTAATGGGAATAAGAAGATGATTGTTTGTTGTTCTCACTTTATATTCTTTATATCTATTTTATTTTTTAGTATATCTATTTATGTGTGTGTTATGTTATCAATGCATAAATCAAATGACATCAATGTGTCCACTTCTTATTGTGTTGTATGAAATTTTTTATAAAGAATCTAAATTGGAAAATATACTCTTGATGGAACCTAGGCTCCACGCCTAAAAATATGAGATCTTGGTTATTTCAAAGTGAGAAACAAAAGCTAAAATGCTCATGGAATTTGTATTTGATAACCATTTGAATAGATTATCTATGTTGAAAAGGTGACCATAAAAATCAAAGTTTGCCCTAGAATATGGACAAGAAAAAAGTCATTGCTTTTTGTTGAATTTTTCTTTTCCAAAATGTAAAGATAATAAATAACTTATTGATTTCTGAGATACCTTTATTGATTTGTTATTTTACGCCTTGAAATGATAAAGACCATAGTATGTTTTAAATTATTTAAAAGAATTATAATATTTTCCAATGTATGTTTTAAAAATTTTAAAAGAATTATAATATTTTTCACTATCTAATATTGTGAATTACGTTGCTTGTGCTAAGCACAGGGCTTTTTGCTAGTTTTATTGAAGGTGCCCTCAACTTTAAGCTTGATGAAGTGAGTTCTAAAGTTGTCGTACCAAATTACATGGCGTATCGGGAACAACGTTTTGTATCTTGAATGTATTTTGCTCTTTTCTCTCTTTGTGAATGTTGTAAAGAACGCTCCAATCGTCAATGGAAATCTCTTTTTGATTTTGCTATTCTTTTATCATGGTGAATGGTGTTTGGTTGTGTGATTTTGTTTATATGGTTTGATTGTATGAATTGGTTTATATTTTCAGACTTGTTTGTTTGATTTACGATCTTAATTTGGAATGAAGACCGCAAATGGAAGGACAAAAGGGATCAAATGAATGGACATTGGCCGGTGTTGAATAAAATGACTTCCTCCAGGGTCCTTGACTTATTCCTTTTGTGTGTCGAAAGGGGTCAAAACAAATGGACATTGGCCGGTGTCGAAGAAATGACTTTCTTTGGGGTCCGTGACTTATTCCTTAGGATGAGGTTTTGTTGCATGTAGTTATAAGGGGTCTACAAAAAGACATCAGCCAAATAACTAAGTTTGTTACAAGGGTCTTATAGGGACATTAGCCAAGTAACAAGAAGGGATCTGACTAGAGGTGCCAATTGTCGTGACCCCGGACCGAGACCCGGGCCTCACCGCGACATGTGAGATGATTTGTAAGATTGTAAGATGATTAACTTCCCACAGGTTCCCGCGGTGAGGGTTCCGAAAAATAAACACAAGGAACAACCAACTCACACAATCAAGTATGCGGAAGCGCGTGGCAAATTACATCTTATTAAATCATGACAGAATATGGACATAATGTCATCAAGACTAAAATATCAGAATGAAGACATAACAAGGCATTCCCATAATAATTCAAGTTACAAAGTTAACAAAGTATGTTAAGTTATTACAATCACAAAATAAGAGGCCAACATAGGCCAATACAATACCAAAAGTATATAAAAGCCCAAAAAGTGATCCATCGGAACTCATGACCCGTCCCAACGTCTAGATGACGTCGTCGGGTTGCCACTCAAGGGCTAAGGTAGGCTCAACAGCCTCCTCCTGGCACTCCTCCTCGAGGGGATAACCTCCTGCACCTGGTCACCAAAATATAAGCATCAAACACGACGGTTTGGCAAGAAATCATTTTAAGTTAGAGCATGAATAAGAATGTTTAATCGAAAACATAAAGAAATACTTTACTGAACGTAAAACAAATACTTACGGAGCACTTTTCTAAATCAGAGACGAACTAGCATGAATGCATAACATATATATATATATCATGAATCGTAAATCCACAAAGAGCCCATCCTTTCTCTATCATTTATAATGAAAAGAGTAAGCATGCACGACAAGCACGAATATACATAGTATAACACGACACGATTCCCACAAATACGGGATTCCGGCCGCGGAACCGGACACGCACGATGTGTAATAAATACACGACTAATCTGCAGTTAGTTCACATGTTTAAGGACCCCCAGACAGTGGATCAGACTGAAAGGGCAGTCCAAGCTCTGTGGTGTTCACTTGAGTTCATGAATGCACAAAACACGCAAAACACGATTCAAACATATCGAAAATAAAAGGGTAAATCACTTGTCAAGGCAAGACAAGGCACGACTAGCAAAAAGCATAATATATATGCTCACAACTTACAAGCGATCCCCATTTAATACTTAAAACACATCTTAGAACGAGTTTAAATACTTGACTTCAAAGCAAGTACACGATATGACTTGCGGTATTAAATCAACGTTCAAAACACGATAATTTCATCAAGTACATGCTTAGGCTATTCATTGACCCTTATGTGATTGGAACTCTATTATTAAAATACAAGGATTGGTGTCCCCAAAGTTGGTACATATCATGGAGTTCCATTCACACAATGTCAAGTTAAAGTCCTTAATATAGCCTAGTTTTCAAGTTTTTTTAAAGAATATGCAAGTGGGCAAAAATCCTCTCAAAAAGGGGAAATTCCAGTTGGGCCAGTCGACCTGGCCCTTGGCCGGTCGACCGCATACACAGTGAGCCCGGTCGACCTGCAGTTGTAACTTTAATTCAGTGCACAGTGTTTTGGTCAGGTTCCAGAGAACCTGACCCTGTGTCGCCGGTCGACCGCGCCCCCTGGCCGGTTGACCGCGTGAACTGCGGAAACAGTAATTCCCGCAGTGCAGCAGGTCATCCAACTGGGACCTAATCCAGTGTCCCCGGTCGACCGCGTGAACTGCGGAAACAGAACCCAGTTCTGATTTCTGCAGTCAGTGGTCCATCCATTCTTTCCTTTCTTTTCTACATTCTTTCCAACCTGATTAGCAAATTTGATACATGAATATAACATGCTATCAAGGCTCACAATGGGGCATTTATTTCAAACTTAAACAAGCCATTAACATAAAAACCCATTTCATAATCCTTCAAACCCATTCTTATCAAAACAAATCCAAACTTCAACAAAAGCAAGGCTTAATTAAAAGTGATGAAATCTGAAAGTTTGGAAAGCTATTTGGCATGCTTGCATTTTCTAAAGTAAGATCACAATATGAAAGTCTAGTAAAACAAAGCATTAATACCAAATGACAAGTCCATGAACACACATGCACAACAACTTAAATAGATTACTTGCCTTAGCCAAATGAAAACCAAAACTCTTCTTCAAGCACTCCTACTCAAGAGCCAAGCCAAGAACTACAAAAATCCCATGAAACCCATTCAAAAACTCACCCAAAAATGCAACCAAGCAACCCATTTCAAAATGGGTGTTACAAGTTAGAAAAACATAATCTTTAGGAGTCCAAAGAACTCCATTGAAGAGATGGGTTGAAGCTCTTACCTAGAGGTGCCCAAACAAGATGCAAAGAAGGAAATGGAGATCTTTCCCAACAAGAAATTTCAAGAAAATGGTATCAATGGAAAGCTTGGGATGAGAGGAAGAAGATGATGGTTTTAGAATTTCATTTGGAGATCTCTAACTCATGCATTCAAGAAGAGAAGATGAAGAGGAAAAGAGGGTTTTTCAGCCCTAGGTCAAGAAAAGTGCTGGGATTTGTGGAATGAAGAGAGAAAGAGGGGAAAAGGGCTTAAGTGCTTGCAAGTGGGTCCCTTAGGTGCAAATCTTGCATGAGTAAAAACATGGTCTTGCGGGCCTCAATGAAGTCGACGAAGAAGGATAAAACGATCCTTGAAATATCTAGTTTCCGAAAAGTATATTTTTGACATGGTTTTGGGATCTCGAAAATTGTGTCCAGATTTGAGTGTGAAAAGGCTATTTTACCCCTTTTGGCCAAAATTTGAGTTTCTGGGCTACAAACACAAACGGGCTAAACACGAAAGTTGTACATAATCATAAAACCATTCAAAAGATATGAAAATCACGATTAACACAAAACCAAACACGATCTTCCCACACTTGCACGTACACCCAGGCCTTCCTGAGTGTGCCTAGTTAATACTAAATGTTCTCGAACTCCCCAAAGCTATAACCATGACTAAAACTAATCACACTCTAACCCACGGTAGCTAAACCCAATTGAGACTAAGCAAACACTATTGGGTTAATCCTGGGTTGGGGTTTGACACCAATGGACATGATTCTCATAGTCATGGTTCATAAGTCTAAAAATTGGTTTGGGGCCTAGGATATAGGACTCAAGGCTAGGTTTTGAGATATGAAATGAGTAGAAAACACCCATGACGCTAAGAATAATAATGTTTGATAAACTTTCCATTGATTGACATCATGCGTATGTCCCCTTCCTATGTGAGAACTACATAGGCACCGATGACAAATGGTCTTTCCCATTTGGGTTCGAACTCTCCCTCTAGATTTGTTTGTGAATATCATGGTTCTCCTTAATTGAAAGCTCTATGTCCGACAGTCTTGTCAAAGAACCTGGCCATGCGGGCCTGACAAGTTCTTTGTGAACATTTTCCACTTGTAAAGCAGCTTCCCTCAATTTAGCCAAAGATTTGGCTTCGAGGCTAACCATCATAGCCTTGATCTTGGGCTTGAGGTTACCTTTTCACATGTTCATTGCCGCTTTTCGAGATGGTGGCTCAATACACTTGTAACATAGATTCCTCTACCTATTGATGAAAGCTTGAGCCAACTCAAATTCCTCTTGCCTTGTGTTGCTAAGGAAACTGAGTGAGACAGACCGATCTTCTTCTTAGAGTTGAAGTAGGAATTTCTATTCTAGCATTGCCCAGGATGTAATGGAGTTTTCTATTAGTTGTTTATACAAGTTAAAGGCAACTCCTTTTAGTGTGCCCATGAAGAGTCTAATCTTCCAAGCCTCATTGTCGGGCATGCCCCCAATCAATGATTTGAAGTGGACCATGAGTTGATAAGCCGAACCCTTTCCAAAGACAGACTAGAAAGTCGGCTGTTTAAACTATCGTGGTGATACACACACACTCCAAAGCTGAAGCTTAGCTTATCCTAAGCTGGAATAGTGCCGGTCCCACCAATTAAAGCTGATTATTTGTATTTTTTACATGATGGAACTGGAAAATCCAGTTTTGATTGGATTTATCTTGATTTTGGAGATGATCATCATGCAAAAAACAACGATAATCAACTTTGATTTGTAGGACCAGTACCGTTTTAGCTTAGGATAAACTAAGCTTCAGCATATGAGAGCTGACCCATATATATTATTTTTATTTTTTTTTCCTATAAGAGTAACTCTCACACACTACTATGAGAGTAGGGGGGACTCACTGAACCATATAATATGCCAGCAACCTAAATATGAGGGTCTACCCCCCTACTCTCATAGGTAATCCTTATGAGAAGGAGCGAGGGGGAAGGATCGAAAGGTGAAAGAAGAAGAAACATGGTTGTTGAGAGAGAGAGAGAGAGAGAGAGAGAGAGAGAGAGAGAGAGAGATGGGTAGCTATTACTACTCATCCTTATGAGATTCTTTTAGAGGCCTTTAAATGCTCATTCAATATAGACCGTTGACCTTACTGAAAACAATATAATTTTCACGCATAGAAAGAGATGTTCCCCAGAGAACTATGTTGATCTTATTAAGGTAAAAACATCCAACAAGCCTAACTTATGATTCATCCCAACCATCCACACACATAAGACCCTTCCACCAGATCCCATGGGTTTACACTCATCCGAATGGAATAGACCGTTGGTTTGAAGGTTGGATTTCTTATTTGATAAATAGTCATTATGCTTATGGGTGATAGATCAATGGGTTTAAGGCATGAGATTGGCTTCAAACACCATATCTAGGGTGGTCTTGGTCTCACTTGGGTCTTTCCATCCCCCCTTGTCCGATGATCTATGGGCCCCCAAGTGGGCCCCATCTATGTGGTGCAAAGGGTACCATGAACACCAATTCTCATAAGAGCATTTCCTATATATATATATATATATATATATATACACACACATATATCAGCTACAATGATATACACGCGCTCCATGTGCACCTCACAGTGGGACCCACATGGGGATGGGTCAATGGGAACTGAAAGATCTAGTTGGGGTCTTCCCATGTACAAAATACATAGCCCACTCGATCATCTCAACCCCTTGATAATAGCGCAAAAGTTTTCACCATTAAAAAACGAGAGCAACGTCGATCCAACGGTCCAATCCATTTAGATGGGCACAAACAAAGGGGTCAATGACGATTGGAGAGTCTATTTAGATGGACCATCAAGTGGGGCCCACTATGAGGTGATATATATACACATCCTCTGCTAAGCACTGGTAGACGGAACCAACAGGGATAAAAACACTTGACACCCATGTCCATGTATATGATGATGAAGGCTTGGATCATCATCCTAACTAAGGATCAAAGTAGCGGTTGTGGCGAGCGTAGCGGCCAGTGGCCAAAATGCTACGTAGCGGGCCATATGTAGCGCTTGCGGCAATACTAGTAGTGTAGCGGTGTGAATTTTTTATGTGATAAAAAAATATGAATATTGCATAACAACCAATCTTGTGCTTTCTTAGTGATTGGAAACATGTAAGGGTAGAGACAACTTTAGGAAAGACTATTGAGCAGAAAAAATAAAAAAAAATAATATTTAAAATTAAAATTACTTTGCGATATTATGTTTTAGGTTGTCGTGACACTATTTTCAAAATAGCATAGCAGGCTTGATCGCTACGGCCGATAATGCAACCACTACATAGCGTAATGGCCGATATTTTGAACCATGATCACAACAACTTGATCAATGGCTAACAAGTTTTCACCATCCAAACAAGTGCACAATCAATCCAATGGTCTCCAATCCATTCGGATGGGTGCCAAACTTGTGATCAATGACTATTAGGAAGATCCCAATTTTACTCAGTTGGATCAAATGGTGGGTCGACTCACAATAATGTAAATATATGGCAGAACTTCTCCTTAGCTCATCCACTCAACTTGTAGATGAGTGGGTAGGGCCCACCTAATGTTTCATCCGAGTGGACCAAACAATACGGAAACGCCCACCCCTATCCCCCCAAAAAAAGTAATCAGTCCTGGAGTAGGGCCTCCCTGGGTTATTCCAATGAGTCTGGATCCTCTGTCACAACTATGACACGGTGACCATGAGTGGGCAAATAAGAGAAGGCCATCCATCACTCAAGTCCATGTCAGCAGCCGAGTGGCACTACATTAATTTTTTTTCCTTTGCATAAAAAATAAGAGAATGTGAAGGGGTTTTTTCACAAATAGTAAACTTCACCCCAAAAAAAAGAGAACCTAACCAAATCCCTTTCTCCTCCTCTCCTCTCTGGAGAAGAAGCTCTGGCCAACGACAAATAAATCTCTATCATCCATTGGCGTCCAAATTCTAAGCTGACAATATTTAACTTTCTCCAAATCCCAACCATTCCAGGAGAAACATCTCCATTTATCATCCCATCTTAGATCTGTTGTCCTATAACTTGTTAGACCTAAATAATTGAATTGGGGGAAATACAAATCTAAGATTTTCTCTGAATACAAAGACAACTCTCACCAAGAACTGGTTATTCACTGTAACCCTTCGATCAAAATGACCATGTTCCTATTTACCAGTTCAACAAGATGGAATTTGGTGTTTTGGGTGGTGGGTTGATCTATTATGTTCTTTTAGTTGTATTATGGGATCTATTAATGTCTGGTTTGTTTTGGTCTTCTCCTTTTATGGGTTGTGCAAGGGGTTTTACTTTATGAAACTCATTTTTGTTGAAAAAAAAGACGCCACTGAATGTCCTCTCCAAAAGAAGCCATTTGGAAGAAAAGAAGATGAATATCAATTTACTCATTTTTCCATGATTCGTTGTTACCTTTAAACAAGAGAGAGAATTCATCTTCTCATCCCTCTTAGCACTAAGTACGCCATCATGCCTGTGTGGGGCATTTCCACAATACTGAGATGAGCCTTGATTTCGGTAAAAGTACCGATTAGGTTTATCTTGATCTCGGTATTCTGAAGCTTGGTAGCAGTACCACTTTATACCGAGATTGAGCTAGCTTCGGTAAAAGTACCAGCTAGGCTTGTCTCAGTCTTATAGAGCTCGGTAATATTACCGACCCTGCGCAGTTCAACAACAGTGCCAAGATGCGTCAACAATAATGTTGTACTTGGCTTCGGTATCCCCCTCACCTCGGTTTGATTGATAGAGATGGGTACTGAATGTCATCAACATTAATGAAAGTACGACTACGTTGCAGAACGTGCTGACAGATAGGATGGGCACCGGATATAGATAAGGGGTTGTCCTTATTCGACGATCACATTAACAATCATGCAGAAGGTCAAGGTATGGTCTGATGGGATAGTACCTCCACCTACCTCCACCAAGGAAACGAGGTATAGTCCAGTGGGACAGTACCTCCACCTACTTCGACTAAGGAGGGATCTAGGGTGATCACCGCCTATATATGCATGAGGTAAAACCACCAGAGGTATGCAAGCACAATACACACATAGCTCTCCCTTCTTCTTCACTCACTCATCCTTTGTTCAGTGATTGCACTAACTTAGGCATCGGCGTACCTTCAGTTGACTGCAGCCAGGGGCCCTGACCTTCTTCCTTCCCTTTCAGGTTTCAGGAGCTATTGTCTTTCCCAGAAGCTTCACAGCAAATCCTACTTAACTAAGTCCGTAATTTTTAGGCACTTACAATTGGCGTCGTCTGTGGGGAAGATCAAATCAAACTTACCAAACGTCATGCCTCCGAAAGCTAAGAAGGTCAACAAATCATCAAAAACCTTACCACTGCCACCGGTGTTGCCAACACAGTTGTCGCCGGAGATAGCGCCATCACAGGCACAGCAGGTGGGACATGAAGCAATGCCAAAGTAGTTGTCGCTGGTGTTGCAAGAACAACCGCCGCCAGCCTCTCACCAGAGAAGATCTGGGGAAAGATCTCATTCGGCGGGCGCAGGAGGGCCCGTCACTCAATTAGGATAATCTTCAAAGGGGGGAGGGTGACATCACCTCCCTAGCAAGATAAACAATTGATCAAGCACCCCCAGCAAGGCACGTTTCAACAGGCACCTCCCCAGCAGAATGCTCCCTCGACAGGAGCTGCCCGACGAAACAGGTCTCCGACACCTGCCAGATCTCGTCAATCCCATTACCAGACTGAAGACGACGACGATGATGACGATAATCCTCTTTTTGAGGATATCAGGGCCCAAAACGTCATTATCCAGGAGAATGACGAGTTGATTTATCAACTTCAACAGCAGTTGCGAGAAAGGACGACAAGCCAGGCTCCACCCTCTAAACCTCATTCGGTTGAACAGGATTTGAGGCAAGTCCTGGACAACGAGAGGCACCATCGAGCCTATGATGAAGGCTCAAGCAGCAGCTACCTAAACGACACCCAAGGGAGGCTGAAGGGAAAACCAGAAGAAAATGATGATCTACGAGAGTGACTTGACCAACAGGTCAAGCAAACTAACCCGCAAAATAAGGAAGTGGCCGGTTTCACCAGAGGCTGGCTGAATGCTTACAACTCGGAGGATCTCGGCACATCTCCCTTCTCTCAGGAGATAAGAGATTTTTTGCTCCCCTAAAAGTTTATTGTTCCAAGGTTTGTCCTTTACGATGGAACCTCGGATCCTACAGCACATCTCCGACACTTCATCCAACGGATGTCGATTTGGGGAGATGTCAGACACGTGAACTGTAGAGTATTCTCTTCTAGTTTAAAGGACCTCCCCCTCAGATGGCTTTGTGCACTCCCAAAGGGGTCAGTTTCAAGCTGGCGAGAGCTCAGAAACTCCTTCGTTGAAAAGTTATAGGCGCACAAAGTCATCCCGAGGACGGGCAATGACCTGATGGCGATCAAGATGAGGCGAACTAAAAACATTACTCAATTCGCCAAGAGGTTCTGGACCGTCTACAGCCGAATTGAGGACACCAATGACGAAGTGGTTATCATGTGCTTCAAACAAGCTTTGCTGCCAAGCAATGAGCTCTGGAAGGAGCTTGTCTGGTACCCTGTGGCCACAATGAAAGCATTAATGACCCGGGTGAACCAGTTTATTGAGCAAGAGGAAGACGAAATATGAGCTCGGGAAAGCTTTGGTTTCGGATATGAAGACAGACCCTCTAAGAAAGACAAGAAGCTATTTCGGAGAGAGGAGGCAAGCATAGCTAAAGTTTCAACGAGCTCAGTGATGGTCTCGGCCCCCACCTCAGGGGGCAAGAAGAAATCCAAGCCGTCTGCGAACTCCTACAAGCCTGTGAATGCAATCTTCAAGGAGCCGATCTACAAGCTTCTCAGCAAGATCAAATCACAACCATTCTTTAAATGGCCACAATCGCTAAGGGGTGATCCTTTCACCAGTGATCAGAATAAGTTTTGTGCCTACCACAAACAAAATGGGCATAAAACAGAAGACTGCATGTCCATCAAGTCACATCTTAAGAAGCTTGTCAAAGACGGACATTTGAAGGACTATGTCAAAGAAGAAAACAGGAATAATAATGTCCGAGCTCATCAACACCGAAATGATGAAGACATGGATGAGCCGGAGGGCATAATAAATGTCATTCACTTAGCTTCCGCACCAAGGGGGAGCAACCAAGCTTGTGCCGAGGCCAGGAGGGCCTCACACAATAAGTAAGTGATGATGATCAAGCTGGAGCCAGTTGCAAAGAAACTCAGATAGAAAAACGCAAGATCTGGTTCTCGGATAAGGACCTAGATGGGGTCCAACTCCCCCACAATGACCCATTGATTCTAACCCTGAAGTTGAAGAACTTCATGGTAAAAAGGGTACTTGTGGACCCTAGAAGTTCCTCAGAGATCCTATACTTTGATTGCTTCAAGAAGCTAGGACTCAGAGAGGAGGACTTGCAGGAATCACGCACTCCCCTAATAGGTTTCATCTCGAAGCCAGTATACCCTAAGGGAAGGATCTCCCTGAAGGTCCAGATAGGAGGAGTCAGTATGCAAGCCAACTTCCTGGTGGTAGATGTACCATCACCATACAATGCAATAATGGGGAGAAGTTGGCTGCATAGCATGGAAGCTGTGCCTTCCACCCATCATCAAAAACTCAAGTTCCCATTAGAGAACGAGGACGGCAGAGTTGAAGTGGTCACGGTCAGAGGTGACCAAGATATGGCCAAACAATGCTTGATGGCCCTGGTGCCCAGTGAAATAGAGCCGACCAAGGTACACATGGCCAAATTAGAGGCAGAATTGGAGGACGTTGGTCGAGCTCCTAACAAAAGAGCATTGAAGACTTGGCCGAAGTCAAGATCGACCCCAACGATCCAGAGAGATTTTTTCTGCTCTGTAGCCAACTAACCGAGCCAGAAAGGTCCAAGCTGTTGGCCATCTTGTTACAGAACAAGGATGTTTTCGCTTGGACCCCTTACGAAATGCCAGGCATCGATCCGGAAATCATGTGCCACAAGCTCAACGTGGACCCCAAGCACAAACCTGTCATTCAGAAAGCTCGCAGAACTGGGATCCAGCAAATTGAGAAGGTCGACAAACTACTAAAAGCTGAGGCAATCAGAGAAGTCCACTACCCCGAGTAGCTAGCCAACACGGTAGTGGTCAAGAAGAAAAACGGGAAGTGGAGAGTGTGCGTCGACTTTACCGACCTCAACAAGGCGTGTCCCAAGGACAACTTTCCACTCCAAAAGATCAACCAAATGATCGATGCGACTGTCGGGCACGACAGGATGAGTTTCCTCGATGCTTACCGAGGTTACCATCAGATCCCAATGAGCAAGCCTGATAAAGAAAAGACTGCATTTATAACACCCAGAGGCATCTACTGTTACAAAGTGATGCCCTTTGGTTAAAGAATGTAGGCGCGACTTATCAGAGGTTGGTAACAAAAATGTTTCAGGCTCAGCTCGACAAAACCATGGAGGTCTACATTGACGACATGGTCATCAAGTCTAAAAGGTCACGGGACCACTTGGCCGACCTGCATCAAACGTTTGACGGCCTCAAGAGGTTCCAGCTCAAGCTGAATGCATCCAAGTGTGCGTTTGGCGTGGGCTCTGACAAGTTCCTAGGAAGCCTGGTTACCAGAACTGAGATCGAGGCCAATGCAGACCAGATCTCGGCAATCCAGGCGATTCAGAGTCCAACCAATGCGAAACAAGTCTAGAGGCTCACGGGGATGGCTGCTGCACTCAACCGCTTCATTAGCCGAGCTTCGGACAAGTGCTGCCCATTCTTCCAGCTTTTGAAAAAAAGTTCGAAATTCCAATGGACTTCGGAGTGCGATCGAGCCCTTCAGGAACTCAAAAACTATTTATCTTCACCTCCCCTATTGTCTACACCAAAACAGGGTGAGGTACTCTATCTGTACATGGCCATCTCGAATCATGCAGTGAGCTCAGTACTCATCAGAGAAGAGGACAAGCAGTAAAAGCCTATCTATTACACGAGCAAGATCCTCCTTGATGCCGAGACCAGGTACTTGCCATTGAAAAGCTTACATTATCACTCGTCAGTGCTTCTCGCAAACTCTCCCACTACTTCCAAACATACACCATAGTGGTTGTTACAGAACATCCACTCAAGTCCCTTTTCAAAAAGGCCAACTTCTCTAGAAGAATCTCAAAATGTACAATGGTATCCTCACCGCGGACACCTGTAGGAAATCACGTGCACGGGTAATTTCTTATGCTTTAATGACCCGTGTACGTATTGGCCAAAACAAATAAATGTACAATGGTATCTATCATTCATCATCATCTCATTATCAGTATTTAATTAGTCCCGATCCGGATTAGGCCCGTGGACCCGGTCTGGGGTCGCGACAGAAATCATGTATGCTGGATTCTTCGCCAAGCTCGGCCTGAGACACTCTGATCTCAAGCAGACCTCGATCCCCCTGTTTGGATTCAGTGGACAGGCCGTCCACCCATTAGGTGTGATTACTGTGCAAATCGGAGCAGGTCCCATTCGACTCGATACAGAGTTTCTTGTGGTAGATATGCCATCTCCTTACAATGCAATTATGGGACGGACATGAATTCATCGCATGAAGGCAGTGCCTTCCACTTATCACCCAGAGTAATTATGGAGATTAGAGGAGACCAAGCAGCGTCCAGGAGTTGTTTGATTGCAGCAATAAAAGGAAAAGCACGAAAAGAAGATCAAGGAGGTTTATGCAAAATTGCCAACCAAAAATAGCAATTATAGTTAGGTCGGCCAGGAAGAGAAGAGTAGAGCACGGATCTAGCTGACTCAATGATGGAAGAGCTAAAGAGGGTCATCGTGGACGGGGGAAACCCAGAGCGATTTTGGCTGATCGAGACAATGATGATTGAAGAACAAGAACGTTTGATTAGATTCCTCAATCAAAGCTCAGATGTGTTTGCTTAGACCCCATATGAGATGCCCAGAGTAGATCCTGAAGTGATCAATCACAAGTTGTGCGTGGTAATGCAGAAACAAAGAAAGCTCGCCCCGGAACGTCGAATGGCAATATGTGAAGAGGTTGACAAGCTTTTAGAAGCCGGTGCCATACGGGAAGTTCATTACCCAGAATGGTTATCCAATATGGTGGTTGTGCTAAAAAAGGATAAAAAAATGGAGGGTCGATGTAGATTTCACTAATCTAAACAAAGCCTGTCCTAAGGATAGTTTCCTACTTCCAAAAATCGATCAGCTTGTGGACTCTACAGCGGGGCATGAACAAATGGGCTTTTTGAATGCATACCGAGGATATCATCAGATTGCAATGGAAGAAGCCGACTAAGAAAAGATAGCATTCATAACCCCTAAAAGCACTTATTGCTACAAGCGAATGCCTTTTGGGCTCAAGAATGCAGGGGCAACATACCAAATATTGGTAATGAAGATATTTCAGGATTTAATTGGAAATACAGTAGAAGCATATAATGATGATATGGTGGTGAAAAAGCAAGGAAAGGGGAACACATGAGCAGGACCTACGAGCAGTATTCACCATCTTGCGAAAATACAAGCTAAGGTAGAACGCATCAAAATGCTCATTTGGCGTAAGCTCGGGAAAATTCCTAGGGTACATAGTTACCCAAAGGGGAATTGAAGCAAACCCTAATCAAATTAGGGTGGTGCAAAAAATAGAATGACCTAGCTCAAGGAAGGAGGTGTAGTAGTTGACAGTAATGCTCGCAGCACATAATCGTTTCTTATCAAGAAGCTCGAACAAGTGTTGACCTATGTTCCTTGCTCTAAAATCAAAAGCAGAAAAAATATGGGACGAGCAATGCGACGAGGCCCTTGCGCAAATCAAACAATATCTGAGCTCCCCTCCTATGCTATCCATTCCTAGCCCAGGAGAGGAGCTAATACTATATCTGGCAGTTTTGAAGCATGCAATAAGTGCAGCCTTGATGAGAGAACAATGAAAGCAACACCTACCTATCTATTTCGTTAGTAAGACTTTGTTGGATGCTGAGACAAGATACTTGCCATTGGAAAAACTAGCCTTAGCATTGGCTAATGCAGCTCGAAAACTTAGGCATTATTTTCAGGCACACAATATCAAAGCCTTAATCGAGCATCCGTTGCGAGCTATATTTCAAAAACCCAACCTATCAGGAAGGATGGTGAAGTGGGCAGTTGAGCTCCGCAAACATGATTTAAAGATGATTCCCCGAAATGCGATCAAAGGACAGGTGGTAACTGATTTCATTATTGAATTCAAAGTCCGAAAAGAATTGAGAAAGGATAAGAACAGGAAAAGGTGGATTCGGGTAGTAATGAAGAATGGTAGTTGTTTGAAGATGGCGCATCTAATTCGCAAGGATCGGGCACTGGCTTGGTGCTCGTTACACTAGACGGAGCGGTGATCAAAAGAGCTATGACATTAGGCTTCGCTGCATCAAATAACGAGGTAAAATACGAGGCTCTATTGTCAGGGCTCCAAACCACCAAAGAGCTCAGAGTCAGGCGGTTGACAGTCCATTGTGACTCACAATTAGTCGCCAACCAGCTGACTGGCAAATATGTTGCTCGTGACGATCGGATTGTTGCATATGTTGGAGAAGCACAGCGATTGATTTAGGAGATTGGAAAGATCAAGGTAAAACAAGTGGGACGAGAGGAGAATACACATGCTGATAGCTTGGCTAGTCTGGCGACAGCCATCAAATCCGAGCTCAGAAGAGAGATCATTGTTGATTTCCAACCATTCCCAACTATAGGAGACCAAAGAATCATGTGTGCTGAGCAAGTTTCGGAAGGTCAGAGTTGGATGACACCGATCATCGAATATTTGAAGGATGGATCATTGCCAGAAAATGGCAAGGAATGATGGATGATTAGGAGGAAAGCAACCAGATTTTGGTTGTCGCAAGAGGACAAGTTGTACAGGCGATCATACTCAGGTCCTTACTTGCGATGTGTGAGTCCATACAAGGTGGAAAACCTGCTTTGGGAAATCCATGAAGGATCCTGCGAGGGGCACATTGGAGGAAGAAGCTTGGCCCACCGAACTCTATCTCAAGGATATTGGTGGCCTTACATGGAGAAAGATGCTCAGCAATTCGTATAGAAATGTGAGAAATGCCAATGCTTCAATAAAGAAATCCATTAGCCAACCGAGCAACTTAATTCAATAATAAGCCCTTGGCCATTCGACAAGTAGGGAATCGACATTGTTGGGCACATGCCAATAGCAGCAGGAAATTGCCGATTCCTTATTGTAGCTACTGATTATTTTACCAAGTGGGTAGAAGCGGAACCCTTTGCTCACATTTGAGAGGGTGATGCTCGGAAGTTCGTATGGAAAAACATCATTACAAGATTTGGAATACCTCGGGCGATAGTGACTGACAATGGAAAACAATTTGAAGGAAAAGTGTTCAAATGCCTGTGCGAACTATACGGTATCCGACATCACTTCTCAACCCTTATTTACCCACAAAGTAACGGCCAATCAGAAAGTTCCGATAAGACCTTGCTTGATAGTATAAAGAAAAGGTTGGGCGAAGCAAAGGGAGAATGGGTGAATGAGCTTCCTAATGTCTTGTGGGCTTAACGAACAACCCCGCGGAGATCGACTGGAGAGACTCCTTTTTCTCTTGCATATGGAATGGAATCCGTAATTCCCTTGGAGATTGGCCTGCCGACAATGAGGATAGAAGCTTACGATCATGAGCAGAACAAAGAAAGAATTGTTAAACGTTTGGACATGATTGAAGAGCGAAGGGAGAAAGCCTTAATCAGGTTGGCTGCCTATCAGCAACAGTTAGCTCGAAGCTACCAGAACAAGGTACGAGGACGACATTTTAAGGTAGGAGAACTGGTCTTGAGAAAAATTCTCCCAAATACAAAAGACCCCAACCACGGCAAGCTTGGGCCGACCTGGGAAAGACCGTACAGGGTCACCTCGTCTGGAGGAATAGGAGCTTATCAACTGGAAACCTTTGAAGGGAAGGCGCTGACAAGACCATGGAACATAGCAAATTTAAAAAAAATTCTACTTTTGATCTTTGTACCAAAGAATTCATCAGCTCTTTATCGCTTGTTAGATTTTTAAGGTTTATATTCTTGTGCCAAGAATGGAATCAAATTTTAACCTTTTTTGTGCCTAAGAAGTAAAGAATTTTGTGTTTTGATTAACTCACAAACATACATTTGCCAAGGATAGAAATTCACTAAATCTATGTTTGTCTGAGGACAACCTCACAGAAGTAAGGCCAAGGCCTAGTAATTGAAGGGCGGCATAGGGCCCACTACTTCGTGCCGAAAGATAAAAACCTAACTAGGAAGAGCCCAAACTAGGTGCACTGCACTGATCTCCTTTTTAACTAATAGCTTGGCAAGACAATGCAAGCATTAGGCCAAAAAGAGAGTTCGAGAAGGGCCGACAGTGGCAATGAGAACATGTAAAAAAAAAGACAATATATAATAGCCTCTCATTCAAAATGAATTAGCAACGGCCCATAATCTGGGCAAACATCTGTCCTATGCACAAAACGAAAAGATATCATGCCCACAGGTTGGGCAAGCTGGCCATCAACACGACCATACAACAAAAAGCAAAAGTTCTTTTCACACGGCAATTTTTTTCCCAATCAAAGAGACATATCACTTAGGGACATTAGAAACAGAGGAAACAAAGTCGGCAGCTGGAGAGTGGCTCTCATTCCCACCCATGCCAGAAGATGGAATAACATCTTTAGTCTGAATATTAGAATGGGATTCAACAGGCGGTGGGGGAAGAGGAGCCTGTTCAGACAAATCAGCATATCTAGCCCAAAGAGGAGAGTCTTCGGGAATTCTGGCATCTCCCAGAACTACATCATATCCTCGCTTGAAAACAAGAGATTTGATTTGCTCGACTTGCTACAAGTACATCACTTCAGTTTCCTTGAACTGAGCATCCTTGGACTTCTCAACAACCTCCGTAATCTCTTCTTCTGCCTTAGCCTGATTGGAGTGAAGAGCTTTGTAAGACCCCGACCCTAGTGACCTCGATTAGTACTGACTAATTTGCGTGTTAGTGCTAAGTGGGTTTAGTGTGTTTTGGTTTAGTTGGTTTAGAATAGTTTTGTCATAGCTTTGGGGATTTTGAGTGCCTTTGGAATTAGTGTGGCCCTTTGGGGGTTCCTTGTTATGACTTGCGTGTACTTGGGGGTTTGCTCGATATTCTTTTGATTTTGTGTTTTATCCCGATCTACTTGTTTTGTTAATCCCTTCAACTTTCACGTTGGTCCCGTTTCCGTCCCAAATCCCGAAACCCGTTTTCCATTGCTTAAGGGCAAAACAGTCTTTTTACACTAAATCTGTACCCAAAACTTGATATTCCCAAAACCTGCGAAACATATACTTTTTAGAAACTAGAAATTTCGACGATCATTTCTTCCTTCTTCGTCGATTTCATTCGAGATCCCAAAAACTACTATTTCAGCCTTCCCAGTTTCTAAAGAAGTGGAGCCCACTTGCAAATGCTTTATAAGAGCTCATCTCCCTCCTTTTTCCCTTTTTCCAGCAAATTCTTGTCCAGGGCTTCTTCTTCCTCATTATCCTTCTTCTTCTTGCTCTCTTCATCTCAATCCCTTACCAAGCTTGCACCCACTTCATAATGGAGATCACCATCTTCTTCCTCTCCTTCAAGGCTCTCTATGGATATCATTGTTGAAGGAAACCTCCCATTCCAAGACTCATTTTGAGCTAAGACTTGCCATTAAAGGATCTTCCAAGTAAGCTCTCCCACTAATCTCTTAGATTTGTGTCTTTATGATCTTAGAGGAGCTCCATTTCCATTATTGGAAGCTCCCTTTTCCTATTCCCTTGTTTAACCCATTTTAGGGTTTGTTTTGGGGTTTTGTAGAGATTGTGGATTTTGTGCTTGAGAGGGTGTTAGAGGATCTTTGCTTAGCTTTGGATTTGAGGCAAGTGGATGAATGGAGATAAGTTTTAAACAATTACATGTTTTATGGAAATCTCTTGTTTTTGCACTAATTATTCCTAATGATTCTTACATGTGTTTTCATAGTCTTCCTTGCCTTGATTTCTATTACTTTTGAAATGCATAATTATGAGTTGATTTTTCTATTATGCACCTTGATAAATGTATCTTGATGTTATTAAAGTGTAGATGAATCTTATGGGTGTTGGTTTCTCTTCCTTTGGTAAGCAAATATGATTAAATGGAGGAGTTTGATTTGGATGTAATGGGAAGTAGAGAATAAGGTTGTGGTATTTGAAAGAAACCTAAAGGTTGTTATGGGGAGGCAAGAAGGCCTTTGTTGCAGGAAAAATGTTTAGGGGGAAGAAGAGAAGAAGGCTAGAATGGCCATTTTTGGGCAGCAGAAATGACTGCCCGCTCGAGCGGACGTCAGGCCGCTCGAGCGCGCAGTCATTCTGGCTGCAGCTCGGGCAGAAAATGACTGCCCGCTCGAGCGGACATAAGGCCGCTCGAGCGCGCAGTCATGCTAACTGCAGTTCGGGCAACAGAGTGCCTGCCTGCTCGAGCGCGCAATTGGCCGCTCGAGCGCGCAGACGCTCTGTCTGCCTGTCTTCCTGTGCAGCCCAGGTCCACTAGAGCGCACCTTTGGCCGCTCGAACGCACCCCCCCTCCTGCATATGGACCACCTTTGGGGCTCGGGAAAGGTTTTAATGGAATCCCTGGGTATTTAGGAGGTTTATGAGGCAATATACAAAGCCATTGGAGAAAGAAACCAAACCACAAGCTTTCATTTAAAAGTTCCAAAATCACTAAGGTGTATAAAGAGCCCGGAATGTCTCCAAACTCAAGGAGTACCAAGTGATCATTACAATCGACATACGGGGTCTTTATTCACTTGATTTATATCAAATCCCGATACTTGTCCCGAATTTCAAAAAATGTGATTTATCATTCCCGAAAACATTGAACTTGCAACTAGAGCTTTTGCTAGCCCCGATATGCACTTCCCGTTTGAAAATGAAATTAGTGCTTTTAAGCACCCCGTCCTGCCCGTTTATTTAAGTGCATTACATATGATTTGTACATGTCTTGTTTTACATGATTTGACATATGAGTCGGCACCACTAAGCTTGGCTTTTCTTGCCGGTTTGATCTACCGACTTGGAGACCCTTTCCCGTCCCGCCAGCTGCAGTTTAGATCCCGCTACCCGGTTTTTACCGTGGTCTTGTCCCGATACCCGATTCGCTACCGTGGTCCCGTCCCGTACTATATTATGTATATGTATATGTTACTTATGTTGCATCTCCTCACTTCGGTGACTGAGACAACATCCCGATATGCTCATGTCACTTCGGTGATAGAGGACTTAGCTGTGTGTGGTTGCCATCTTGTCTGTTTCCCGTTTCCTTGGATACCTTACATGTTTTATCTTGCATATGTATTTGAATAAATGTTTCTCTTGTTTTATGAAACTATTGCTTTGACAGGTTTAAATGTTTTCCAAGGTAATTTCTTTATTGTTATGTCTTTTCACCCGTTTGCCAAACCGTCGTGTTTGACCCCTTTGCTTTGGTACTCAGGTCCCGTTATCGGTCTCCCCGAGGAGGAGCTTGAGGAGGCGGTCGGCGAACCGCATCGATTAGTTGAGTGGCACGCCGATGATGTCGTCTAGACATTCGGGTGCTTGAGCTGCGTAACATTTTGGGGAATAGAACTAACCATTCTTTTGGGGAATTTGTGACTTTATTCATATTGGCCTTTGTTGGCCTCTATTTTTGGGAATAATGTAATTAAAATATATTGTTGTAAACCTTAACTTTCTTTTGGGGTTATAGCTTTAATGATCATTGCTCATTTTGATACTAGTATGAAATATGCGTTAATCTTGTATCTTGGACATGAATGTATGAAATAGATTTGCTACACGCTTCCGCACATAAAAGAAATATTCATGTTGATGTGATATCCTCACCGCGGACACCTGTGGGAAATCGCGTGTACGAGTGGCATCCTTCTTGATGGACTCGTATACGTTTTGTTTTGAGTTTTAAATAAATTCATTCATCGTAAGGACAGTTAATTCATCCACTATATTCGTACAATCATACATCATTATATTAGCGTCCCGATCCCGGATCAGGCCCGGTGACCCGGTCCAGGGTCGCGACAAGCTTCAAGCTCTATTTCGGTTGCATCGAGACGGCTCTTGACAGCGACTACCCGAGCTTCAACGATCTTAGCATTTTTTGAAAAAGTATCGACATCAAACTCAGCTTGACTCCGAGCAGCTTTGGAGCTCGCAAGTTCTTTTTCTAAATCCTCCACGTGGCATTGAAGCTTTTTCAAACGGTCGGCAACAGTAAACCATTTCTGAAGGACCTGAAAACAAAGAGGAGGGCTATTACAGAGATGCTTAGAAAGGAAAGAAGGGAAAGGAATAATTGAATTAAAACTTGACATACCAAAAGGCAGTGTTAGACCCCTGTGGATACAAGCTCGCAATTAGATAGGGCACCATGCAGTTTCATATCAAATGGTAGGAGTGCAGATTTGCACAAAATAAGTGCCAAAAATGGAGACCCAGAGACTCCCTCTCCTAAGGACGGAGAGCCAAGCGAACCCTTCTGACCTGAAGAAGAGCTGAGCTGAGGAGGCAACGGGGGCAGATTTTCATCCAACCATTTGGTAGGAGAATCAGGAGCCTCGACAGGCTTAGCAGGACGCTTGTTCACCTTTTGCTGGAGCGAATCAGGAATCGGATCAGATGCCGATCTCTTTCCAAGTGCTGAAAAAGGCCTAGGAAGGGAGGTCTTCCCGATTCTAGTGACCAGAAGGTCGCCGAGGCTGTCAAAGAGATTCCTTGGTTTACAGTGAGACATCTCTGGAGAAGGTCGGCCGGTGTCAGACAAAGAGGAGCTATCAAAAATATTTAA
Source organism: Camphora micrantha (assembly GCA_003546025.1). Classification (NCBI taxonomy): domain Eukaryota; kingdom Viridiplantae; phylum Streptophyta; class Magnoliopsida; order Laurales; family Lauraceae; genus Camphora; species Camphora micrantha. The sequence goes on from QPKB01000010.1 coordinate 13,792,420, forward strand.
CACAGGAGTTTGTTGACGATTGGCAGAGGATGAGGAATCGCTAGAAGGATCAGCACCTTTGATAACCTCTTAGTGCCGGAAGGTTCATCCCGAGCAGAAATAAGTCGGTCGGCGGATTGAGTGAGGGCAAGAGAATGAGAAGCAGAGGACTGAGCGCTTGAAGTAGTGCTCACCTGCAAAGGATGAGAAGGCTTGACAGTAGGTACCTTACTCTTCTTAAAAAGGGGATCCGACGCTAAAGCCTCGTGCCAAGGTGGAAGTGCTAAGAAGCTATCATATGAACGTGTGTATCCGAGCAAAATGTGAGCAGCTCGGCCCCAGCCTTTAGCTCGACAGGTCCTCAAAATTCGAATACACAATTCTGTTCCTCAGTCTGAACAAGAGATTGAGGGACACGGTTGATTGTAGCATCTAAAAAAACAGAGAGAGAGAAAGCAGAAGAACAGTTAGTAAAGAAAAATAATAACAGAAAGAAAAGCCAGAGGGGAAGCTCCGGAAGAGAAGAAAACCCGACCTAGGGAGCCTAGGGATTGAGGAACCGTACGGGAGATCCCACCCCAGACAGTTGGTGATTCCCAATTTCCACTCACAATGATGAAATCTCCTTTGCTGGACTTATTAGAATCCGGGAGATAGTGGACAAGAAGTTTATTGGGATCCCTAGATTTCAAGTAGAAAATTGATTTCCTACTATCTAAAGGAATCAGCATATAGCAAGACAGGATATCAAAAACCCCAAGGCTTGTGCTAAGCTGCCTATTCAGTGCAGAGACCCCCATAACAATGCAATAAAGATTGGGAGAGCACTGAGTAGGAAAGAGGTTGGTTAAGGAAAGGAAGACAATTAAGATGGGATCGAGGGGAAACCTAACCCCGCCTTCCACAATGGCGATGGCCGGAAAAGGCATCCCATCTCGGGATCCAACCTCTAGGGATTCATCGGACCGTGTGGCACGGATCTGAACATCAAAGGGGATGCTATATTTTTCCCTAAAACTAGAAGTCCCTTCCGAAGTAAAAAGAAAATCTTTAAGATTTCCCATTGAAGAAGGAAACAAAGGAAGATAACACTTACCACAAGTCGAAAAGGAGAAAGAAAGGTGAGGCAGAAACCAAAGAAGAAGATGTGAAATCAGAAAGGAGGAAGAAGAAGATAAAAGCCGAAGAAAGAAAAAGACGATTTATAGATTGACACATGACAAAATTTCGACAGGCAAATCAACTCGGTAAGAACGCGTGTCCTAAAAAATCTCAAGCCCCCCTATTCCCTAGAAAACTGGAGAGGGAAAGGCTAGCTTGGGGGCAATTGTAGGTGGAAAATTCAAATTCGTATGCGAATCAGGTTTGAGCCGAGATCAACCCAACCCGATCCACTATCCTGCCCAGGTCATTAAGCACATTAAGGAATTCAAAACCTCCAGCATGCAGTTAATGGGGAATTGATTCCAGGATACAAGACGCCATGACATGAGAGCTGGCAGTTACCAAATTATGAGAAAAAAAAGGAAAATTGCACAGGTAGTGGGAGAAAATCTAAGAAAATGAAAAATACATATAGAGAAGGGGATCAGACAAAAAAGGTACAAGATACATTTTTAAATTGCAAAATAAAGGTGGGGAAAATAAGGTCAATTTGGCTAACTTAGGCATCGGAGAAACCTCTATCAGTTAACCCGATCAAGATCTCACAGTGATTTTCTGTGATTCAGGGAAAGAGAATATATAAAAAGCAGCAGAAGAGCAATCCTCCATTGACGAGCAGTGCTGTCCTGTTCGTCTTCGGATCAAACAAAACCAGCTCTTACATCAACCTCCAATCTACAGCCTTCTCCAAAATAAGAGGCCTTGTGGGTTAAGATCCTAACTGACAAATATCTTAGAAATTCCTTGTTGAGGGATTATAATTTGATTGGATACCTTGGGTCGGAAAACTCAATCTGAGACTTTGCAAAGACACTATGCTTATAAGCTGTCTCCCAACCCAACGTGTCTTTGACCTGATCCTAGACCAGAAGGCCCACTTGGAATGGAACCTTCCCATCCTTCACAGGCTCTGGGATGAGCAGATAGCTACAATCATTCAGGTAAATTCCTCCGGGAGGTTCTGACCATAGGTTTTAGGATAAAGAGGACGCCGAGATATGCTCTACTAAGGCTATTCATAAGTTCATCCAGGCTAGCTCTATTGGGCCAAACCTGAAATGGAGATAACTGTGGAAACTCGAGCTACCCTGTAAGATCAAGTTCTTCCTATGGAAAGTTTTACTTAGACCATCTGCCTTTTTCCATTTTTTTTTTTTTATTTTTTTTTTTTATTTTTTTATTTTTATTTTTTTTTTTTTTAATGCTTCGGCTCACTGGCAATGAGGGAGGAGGTTCAAACCTTCCACCAGGGATCGATCCCCAGTGGGAGGGATCCGCCTTACTTGACCATCTGCCTACCAGGGATAACCTAGCTAAAAAAATTGCCCACATCAGTGCCCAATATAGCCTATGCAATCAGGCTCCTGAGACCTCAGATCACCTATTCTCAAGATGTAGCTTCACTAATCTGGTATGGGAGAAATTCCCCCGTTCCATCAATAAGCCATTAACTTCTTCATCCTTCCATAGGTGGTTTTGGTTTGATTCCAAGCCCGCCTATTTGGATAAATGAGGAGTGGAGTAAAATGAAGTGGATTTCACATGTTGAGTGAAGTGAAGAAAAGTAGGTTGAAGTTAAAGTATAGTACTTCACTTCACTCCGTTTGTATGCTTATTTTGAAGTTAAGGTTTGGAATAGAATATACTTTTATTCAAGGAAATGGAAGTATTTAAAGTTGAAGTGAAGTAAATTACATGTGACTCACAACATTACTTCATTTATCGGGCCAAACATCCAAACGGAGTAGAATTGAAATTTTAGACTGATAGGGCCCATTTAACTTCACTCTACTATATTTTTTGCCTATCGAAACATGCCCGGCTTGGGGCTTTGATCTCATGGTACATCTGGAAGGCTTGAAATGAATGCATATATAATTCACACCCATTAAACCCTTGGGCCATCATCAGGAAAACAACCCGTGCTATCCATGAATGGAACATTGCTGCACTTCTTCCTTCCCTTTCTCTCCAACAGCTGCGATCCCGCAAGAGTCTTGGACTCCCCCACCTCCTGGCAAAATCAAGCTCAATTTTTTTATGGGGCAGTTAACATGGATAGGCAGGTTGCGCGGCATAATCCAAGATCAGAGTAAGGAGATCATAGCAGTGTTTGCTGAGCAATTGTACCCAGATGACCCTATCCTCATTGAGCCACAAGCGTTAGCTAAAGGGGTCAAAATCCTTCTACTACTAGGACTCAAGAAAAGAATATTATCATCACATTACTACAAGTCCATGAATTTAGGGCCAAGCTAAATTGTTGTCTAAGCTATATGACATCGTTGTTCAAATGACTCACAGAAGTTCCATACTTCGTATCCATATGAATTATTAGGCTTCCACTTCACAGGCTGGTCTCGGATCCAGTACTGTTCGAAACTTGTGCATTTAGACACGCCGTATGGTGGGTTTATAGTTTGACACCATAACTGAAAGTGGCTAAGCCTAGGGCCCACCAATGTGTGTTTTGGCTAAGATAATAATTTTGAAGTAAAATAAACTTGACTACGTGAGCTGCTGAGCAATTACCAGCCAATCAATCACACGATCGAGGACCAATCATGAGTGAATTAATGGCCCACGAAGATATCATCATATAACCAATCATATCAGTCCCATTTCTCTTGCAGTTATAAAACGGAAGGTGTCCACTCTAAGATGTGAGCCCATAAAAAGGTAAAAGTTCGAATGAAGTGTAGTAAGTCATTTTCTTCATATTTTATAAACCATTTACATCTCAATGCTATAAACCATGTGTGTAAAATCAATCAAATAAGCATGAATACCTTTATCCACACACACAAAACAAAATCAAAAACAAAACAAAAAAGCATGAAAATCATCCACCATACTTGCTTTCCCTTCAGTCAGATGATAATTCTCTTTCGGATTCACACCATGTTGATCTACCAAGAAGCATCAGGGAGAGCCTTTCCACACTTGGAGGAAGCTTAAAGGGCGTAACACTGCAGACATCAAATCTGTCATCACTCAAATGAGTCTGGGCTTTTGCATGGATTGATTTGTCAAGACACCTGTTGAACTTATATGCTCGAAATTTGGGTAAGCAAATATGCTTTTTCTTTTCTCCTCACATAACTGTAGACTGGAATGAGATAATGAGTGAAAATAAGCTCTTCTATGCAAATTCCAGATCAAGACCCAGAAGTTCATCTAAGCTTGGGTATATATTCTCCCAAAAAGTCTCAGTTATGCGGAAACTGTGAGGGGGAGGAGAAAAGACACGACTCCATTTGTAGTTGTTGCTGAGTGAATGGTCCTCTCTCGGAGAAAGGTGGTTTTGAGTATGGGATAGGATTAATGGAAAATGGTCGGATACCTCAACTGGATAATCCCTCTCTTCATGGATGTTTGTTTTAACTTCTGAGAGCAGGCAGAAGTCTGATATAAGTTCCTTCGAAGTTGAGTTCCGAATAGGGTGGACAGGGAACATGGCTGGGGAGAATGATCTCGTTGTATCATTACTACTCCATTGATGATCATCTCCTGAGGAAATTGGCTGCATGAAATCAGGTCTCAAGGTCATTTCCATACCACGGAATATATCATCTGACTCACACTCACTTCCCAAGTTGATGTCGTCCCAGCCCAGTAATTGTCTAGGACACCACTCTCTTCTAAGTGCACATTCATGTTTATTATCATCTGTCCTTCTCAGCTCTCTGAAACTTGATTGATTACTGGGAACATGTGACAGATCTAGGGAATGCCAACCAGAAGGCAATCTTTTGCTTGCCATACAATCTAATTCAGATGACATGTGATCCAGTGTATAAGGTCCATTTCTAATAAACGAGAACTCTGTACTCAAATCAAAGCAACTAGTTGATTTCCTATCAGTGTCTTGGCTAGTTCTTCCACCATACAGCACACAATCAGATTGTCTTCTCTTGGGCTGCACACATGTTTCATAAGTGTTTCCAGCAGCTGCACCATCCCAAGAACGAATTCTCTTGTTTGCTTCATCACTCCAAAAATCAGGCAAACTGTTGTCCACATGCTGTGGAGTGGAAGATGGCAGGTTTAATCTTGGAATCTGAGATAGTTTCGGCATACCCAATTTGGGAGAAGAAACTAACAAAGATTTGACCTTTAACTCCATCCACCTTGATCTAGGTACGGCGTTGCTCTGACACAGCATTATTTTTCATTCAACCATAAACAGATTCGGGAGTTGTTAGTGGACAATTAAGAGAAAACATAATCAACAGATAGGCGAACATGCATTAGTTAGGTAAGTATATGATGCACAACTAAAGAATGCTCATGGCAATGTTGAGCCTTCGAGCATGTACATGAAGGGGGCATTTGGAAACTCTAAAAAGCTCTTATTTTACGATGTAGCACTTATTTACATATTGGCGCATGTAATAAACCTCTTATTGCATTTTTAATTTTTAAAGCTTATTTACATATTAGAGCTTTTGCCTCTAAGAAAATAAGCGAAAGTGGATGGAGGTGGACAATGCAAGTTTTACAAGTGTTTCGTACAAAAGACCTCATAAAATTTTCAAAATGACACAGGTGGTGGGTTCTACATCGTAATTTCTAAAAGGCACACCCCAATTACCACAATTCCCAAAGATGGGCTCCAATTACCTGTATACCTAAAGGTCGGCCCCAATTACCTCATGAAATAAGAGCTTTTTATAATTTTACCAAAGAGACTAATTGTAAATTAGAGCTTTTATGTTAGACCTTAATCTAGCTCTCATTAATTAGACTAGAGTTTCCGAAAGGCCCCGTAGACCAAACATTTATTTGATGGGTGCATGGTAGATAGAACATGCCAAAGATAAATCCCAGGTTGGAAAATTCTATGCATCCAATAATTGGTTTCCTTCAAGCACGGACCACTGCTTTATTTCTTTCTTAACCATCTATTTGCAGGCAATTGATGGAAGGATTAGGATATTCTCATCAGAATGATGTTTGGCTAATGGTCCATTTATGATGAGGAAAACCCAATCAAAATCATCAAGAACAGGAAAATGTAGGCTACAATTGCACATACTCAAGGCCCAAAGATACAGGTTTAGTCCATGACTTCAAAATACCATCTTATGAAGGAGCAACAATTTATAGTTAATAAAATGCAAAAGAGCATACGCTTTGTTTGTCGCTTTTGATGCCAAGACGCAGAAGGAACTCTGAAAGCAAATCAGATCTGAGAAAGTTTCTTGTCAAACCCACAATAACAAGAAGCCTGGAAAAAATCAAAATGTGCTCCTTAATGAAAATGTGGCTAACCTCTTTGAATAAAGCTCATCAACTTCCAGAGACAAGATCTCAGCAGCTGACTGAAGCAGTTTTTGCCTCTTTGTGGGAAAGGTTTCTCCATACTTGTATTGGAGCTCTGGATATTCACAAAACACAATTTCTATTTCTATTTCTATTTCTGGTACAGATAAGAACTTCCACAAGATAATATAAAATGCATTATAAAGAAGACCTCACAAAAATGCAATTTTGTCAAGCGATTAAGAGATAAATGAATAAGCAAAGTTCTATTAAATGGTCACATTTTAATAAATAGGGTACGAAAAAGAAAATGAAGGTAAAGATGATACTTCTAGAATTTATGCAACAACACTGATGACTTTGTTGTCTGCTGGAACTGGAAAATACAAATGCACAACAGTTCAACAATCCAAACTAAATTCCTTTGATCTTAAAGTAAATGATAAGTTCAAACAGAGTAATCTCTCGAACTCGACCAATGTCATGTCACCATACAATTTATGGAGTTTTGAATAGGTACTGTATATCCAATCAAGTTTTGACCAACTTTATTTAATTCAGATTAGGAGTGACAGACCCAACTCACATTTAACCTACATAACTGAACAAATGATACCAGTGGTCACAAGTCGGGAAAAGTTCATTTAAGCAGGTCGGATTAGAGTCAGCCTGCCTAACCTATCTAGCCGGTTTGGGTTAGGGTTGACCTGCATATCTTAACCCATTTAATATTTTGGTACTTAGAAATAGAAGTTAGAATAGTCCATTTTATATGGAATAAGCAAAGATTGTGTCAGCCTTTTTTTTTTTTTTTTTTTTTTTGTCCTGCAACTTAACTCAAATATAGCCTTCATATTTGAAATGGATTGGGTCTGAGCCAAGACTCTACAGCTTGGGTCGGGTTAAACAGGTTGGCATTGAATGTGGGTTGTGCGGGTCAGGTCAAGTTGACCCGCATCAGGCGTGGGTTGAAGTGATTTGAGCCATTTTAAAAATGGGTTTGATACAATTAGATTTCAACCCATAGATACCCTTGTCGACCAGGCCCGACCCTTTTGTGACCCCTAATTCATATATTTATTAACATATGAAACATGACCATCAATATAGGAAATAGCAATCAATCATATCAACATTTTATAATCATGTGCATGAATGCTTTCAAAGGATTATCTTACGGAAAACAACCAAGTCATGACCATTTGTACTCCTCAATCTCCTTGACATATGGGAACCCATGATCAAGATTATATCCACCAATCACAAGTAATTCAATAAATAAAACACTTCTGTTGATCAAAAAAGAGACGTTTATCGAGAATAAGCCTTAACATAGAAAAATGGTATAACTATTTAAATCAAGTGAGTCATCAATTAGAATCCACGTCGTACTAGTGAGGCAGGGTAATGGGCATCATAAGAGATGATAAAGATATTATCATATGCAAGATCTTGATGCAGGACCAAATAGACCGATCAATTAAGATGATATGACAGATTGAGTCATAAACTATTTGGGGAAGTTGGATTGATTAAATAGAGTTTTGATATGCTAAACCAAAGAATTAGGCTAACTGGTGCAGCCCAACCATGATCAATAGTGAAGATTTACACCTCCGACGATGAGATCGAGTCTTCCGACTCATGCCCTAAGATCACTTAGGATAAAATACCAAACGAGAACACTTCTGAAATTTTTATAATCAATATAGCATGATTTTAATAAAGAGCTCCTCTATATTTATATAGAGGATGACTAAATAAGGAAGAAACTAATTAATGCATGATTGCTAAAATCACTCCCTAAAATCTTTGATTACATCAAATCACTCAAATCTCTCTGAAATTACTAATTTATTTAAGGAAAGCAAATCAATATAAGGTTCCTTGCTGGTGGGCCCTCTTCTTCTTGGACCACACTGCATCAACTCTCCCTCGCTTGGAAAAACTCAACCCAGCGAGTTGACAGCTTGATAACACGGGAGAGAATCCAACCACAAGTTTAGAAAATGTCCGCCTGGGTCGAAAATCAAACACGCAAACGTCCGCCTTTTTCTTTTGATCTGAATGGCATGGCTTGGGAGTTTGACTCAATGTGTTCAGCCATCTAAAAGTAGATCAGAAGCGTCGCTTCTTCTGCTGTCTGCATTTAGCACGAACGTCCGCTTTTCCCATGAGAGACTGCAACTGTAAAATCTGCCATATTTGAGTGCAATCTTCAAGCTTCCATTGTTGATCCCTGAAGATGAAGTCAATGTGAGGGACTTCAACAACTTGATCTTCTTAGGAAACCTGTGAAATAATTGATTTGATTTCTGATGACTCAATTGGATTTTCAGGAACTGGCAAGACAATTAGATCAATGGAATGTTCAATCTGCTTGCTAACCTGGCCAAAGTCCTCAATGTACGCTAGTCCATGTTCTTGCTCAACCCTTTGCAGCTCTTGATTGGCATTGCCTTGATCAATATTGGTTGTACCCACGAAATCATTTTTGCCATGAACTTGCCCTTCGTTATCATCCTTGAGGTCTTCTGTCTTCGCTTGTGGTGCCATCATGACTTCCCATTCAACTTTTTGTTCTTTCTATGGTTCTTCTATTTAAGGTGATGACGTAAACAAAGACAGAGCTATCGACTTCATGGGGATGAGTCTACGCCATTTTCCATTCCAAAAAAAGGTATATGTGTTCGCCTTTTCATCACTGTGCACTTTCCGATCAAAAAGCCATGGATGTCCAAAAAGGATATGAGCAATATTCATATGGATCACATCACACCAAATCCTATCCTCGTAAGAGCCAATCTTGAAAGATACCAGACATCTATGATTCACAGGGATGACATGACCATTAGACCATGTGACTTGGTAGGGCTTAGGAAGCTTCTCAGTTGGCAATTTAAGCTTGTCAACAACCTCTTATGCGATAAAATTTATTGCACAACCCTTGTCAATAATCACATTAACAGACTTGTCTTTGACTCTTAACCGCGTGTGAAATTTCTTAGCTTGTCTCCATTCTTTTTCTTCCTTCCCATTCGAATTGAGAAGTCGTCGAATGACAAGAGTGGGATTATTTTCTCCTTCAAAATGTCTCTCCACAACATGAGCTCTTGGCCGACATTGTTGCATGCGAGACCGTCAAGCATACGCTCAACACGAAAGGCTTCCAAGTATGCTTGTTGACTGGTGTTGCAATGATTCATATTTTCCTAATGTGGATCTTGTTGATTGGAGAACATTGGCGAAGATGGATTGTCGATCAGACTGCGGATGGCCCAAATATCACTGATCAAAGATTGACGGCTAAAAGTCTTGGATTGGAATCGGGCCTACCTGACTGGGGTTGCAAAAATCTGCACTCCTTTTCTTTTCTTTTTTTGGGTTCACCTAACTTGGAATGGGTCTACCCAGGCCTTGTGTGGGTTGGGTCAACCAAGTCCAGTGAGACTTTTTCGTTTCTTTTCTTCTTCTTCTTTTTGTCTCCTAACTTGGGTTGGGTTTACCCAAGTTCTGAATGGGTTGGGCCAGCAAACTTAGGCCCAGTATGTGGTATACTTGGATAACACGTTTGGAATGGCCCTCTTGCTGTTGTCTTGGGTTCTGTGCACACTAATGTAATGAAAAGGACTCAAGATGAGTTCCTTGTTGAGATGGAAGGAAAGAAGAACGAATGACTCTAGCACTGGGTGCTTGCTGGCGTCGTGTTAGAGAGCGATGGGGTGGTTTCTTTTGCAGTGCGCCGATGGTGAATGGCACACCTCCGCCGTCCAGATCCTCTTCTTCTTTTTGCCTTCTTTTCTTCTTTTTTTTTGTTCTGGATTTGGGTCTTGGTGACATAGGAAGGATTTTGGAGAAGGAATGTTGGGGGAAGGGTATCGATGGGTATTTGGGAATTTGTGAATGGAGATGGGGTTTGGGTTTGGTTCTGGAATTCTGGGTTTCTGGTTGGGGCTATGGCAGTGGGTAGTGTTTCCCTTGTTTTTAAAAAAAAAAAATGGGTGAGAGATTGGATCTGGTTGGGGTTGGCTGTGATGGGGGCAGGTCGGTTGGACGATAGGCAGGGCCAACTTAATCATAAAGCCAACAAAGTCATTGCTTTAGGCCCCAAAAGATAAAGCCCCATAATAGCAACTGGCATCTTTTCAAATTCTAAAAAAGAAACTTGCCAACTGCCATCCCTTTTTTTTCTCCCTAAAATATAAGGGCCCATAATAACTCTCTTGAGAAGATAAGATCAAGATTTTCATGGGGCCTTAAAATGTCATTTATGGCCTATTATATTTCTAAATCTGCCCTTATATTTCTATTGCTAAAAGTCCAATTGATTTTAGCACACCATTATATTTCTGGCAGTCCATGTGTATCCAATCTCAACCATACATTCAGTCATGAACTTGCTTCACAAGCCTTTCTCATTATTTTTATGTATCTTATTTCAATAGGGGCCCATTCAGATTTGATCCATGATGTGGTAGCACTCAGCCCTAATAATAGATCTTAAAATTTAAGATAAACAATGGGGCCACGCCGGAATTTATTCACTTGCCCACAATGCATATGAGCACCGTGCATCTGGAACATCCAATACGTGGGGCACACCTCTGAAGTCCATTTTGGATGGTTTTGACTCATGGTGCATATGCACACCGTGCGCAGGTGAAAATCCAAGCCCCACCAGTGGCAGACTCAAGATTTTTGTTTGTGGGGGTTGGAGCCAAGTAGGTACTTGGATTTTGTAACCCAAATTTCCATGTGAATTTTGGGGATGGTCCCAAAATTTTCATGTGGGGAGAGGTGGACTTGAGATAGGTTAGCAAAACTTGAATATAAAAACTTAATTAGTAATTTTTCATCATAGAAAATTAAAATTTTAAATAAAGTATTTATAATAATATTAAAACATAGAAAATGCCTCATTTAGGATTGTCACTTTAGGCCCCAAATTGTCTCGAGCCGGCCCTGACAATAGGCACAGAATGGGGTTGCGTGATGGGATGATCCCGACGGGGGATGGGACAAATTCGTTGGATTATTTTATTTTTTTTAAGTGCTTCAGAAGGCAGTATATGGAAGATATGTTGAATGATGCTCAAGGATTTGGGGTTGGGATTTGGGATTGGGCCTAGATCGGTGATTTAGGGAGATGGTAGATGCGAAGAAGGTGTTGAGGGCAGGGCTGCTAGAACAGTGATGGGTCTGTGATGGTGAAGAATGGATGGATGTTGGCGGTGGTAGATGATAGTGGGTGTGGTGTGGGGTGCTGGATGATGATAGATGACGGTGAACCAAAGAGATTGGATTCACAAGTTACCTTGAATCGGCGATCGGGACGGCGATCCGAGATTGGATCTTCACTCTGATACCAATTTGGTGTAGCCCAACCATGATCAATGGTGAAGATCTATACCTTTGACGGTGAGATCTAGTCTTCCGACATAAGCCCTAAGATCACTTAGGATAAAATACCCAAACAAGACAACTTCTGAAATTTTTATTATAAATATAGCATTATTACAATAAAGAGCTCCTCTCTATTTATAATAAAGGAATGACTAAATAAGGAAGAATTTAATTAACGCATGATTGCTAAAATCACTCCCTAAAATCTTTGATTACATCAAATCACTAAAATCTCTTTAAAATTACTAATTTATTTAAGGAAAGCAAATCAATAGAAGGTTCCCTGCTGGGGCCCATTAGTGGGCCCTCTTCTTCTTGGAACACACTGCATCACTAAGTCAAAAAATGGATGGTGAAGATCATAGTTGGCCGGAACTAGCCAACCCACACACACACAAAAAAATACTCCTAAAAGTTTCATTTTGTTATGTTTATTAAGTAGTTTTGATAAAATCACATGTTTTATACGTTCATTCATACATAGTGAAAAATAGAACATAGTCAATTGTAGAGTGTAATTTAATTTAAATGATGTGAGTATGCATTTTTAGTATTACTTTAGCATTTTACTTTTTTTTTTTCCAACTTTAGGTATTCTTTCAGTTTTTTCATTTTTCATGCATCCTTTCTAGAATTGAACACAAAATCGGTCGGAACGCCCGAACATTCCACTATAGGGCCAAACCAGAATGGGGACATGAACAGACTTAAAAACTATGGTCAAGATGGGTCCGAATTAAATTGCAAATGTCCAGAATTAAAGTAGGGAACAAATTAGAATATTAGTGAACCATTTGAATCAGTCTTTACCCATCCAAGCCCAAACAGGCCCAGCAGTCCAGAAATATTGGACAGGACATAGGTTGGATTTGAGTCACCTGAACTGGGTCCCAAACAGGCCCAGCTCGGCGGAACCAGCCAGCATCTGGTCGCCAAGATGGGAGCACGTGGCTAGTCCCCCAAGACCAGGAACTGGAAGTCCACAAGCCCTAATATCCAGGCTTTCAAGAACATGCCGCATGCACTCATATTTCATTTCAACAATCCTCTTGAGTTACCTACTGTCCACTTGAGTTATGATAGAACATGTTAGTTGAAAAAACTACTATAGATAAGGAGTAGTTGGCTTCTCAAGGATGTCTACATATCCACAGCCAACAAATCTCCGAAACATCAAAATTGTGCAACAATTCCTTGTCTTAGTTTTTAGTTGTTTCTTTCTTGGACTGGTTCCTTTACTTATTTTATTCGGTTAGGAAAAGGATTCTTTGGGATAAAGATTATGTACATAACGATAAGAGATTAGTTTCAGAAAAGGGCAACTAATGGGGTCCTTATCTCATAACGAAGAATCGTCCAGCCTCTTTCCTTTCATTTTTTTCATGTTTCAGTAGTTCAAGGACTATGTAAGGCATGTTAAGTCTACTATTACCTTGCCTGATGTTTACTATGTTCCTCATTTGTCAGCAAATTTACTTTTTTTTGGTCAATTAATTTATAATGGTTACTTTGTTCACTTTCCTCCTCTTTGTGTGTGATACATGACTAGCAAACTAGGAAGGTGATTGAGATGGGAAGTAAATTAGGGAGGACATTTTTACTGGAAATTGGACTAGGATTGTTACTTGCTTCTTTTGTTAGCCTTCAGAATAACTAGTGGGCCATTTGGCATCCGCATTGTAATACCCCAAAGGAGTCCAAGCCCACAAGAGAGGAGAAAGCCAGTGTGAAGAAGGACTACTCATGGAGAGGATAGCCTGAGGGCCTATAGGTTGTTGCATAGTGATTTCACCATGGTCGCCTCACCATAAAGAATTCCACATCATGAATCCATCATGGTCACTTCTCCATTTACCACCCTCTTATTCAAGAAGTAACGATGATGTCTCCCTCCCATCTCCTATAAATAAGGGAGGGTTCTCATGAAAAAAGGACAGTAAGATTTAGCTAAGCTATAAGTTTCTTGTTTTCAAAAATCTAGATCTAGTTCTCTCTTTTCCTCTCTTTCCTAATTAGGAATGTTTGAGTGTTCTTATGTAGTGAGCTTGTGTGAAAGTTTGTATCAAGTGGGACTCTACTCTGTAAGTCTTCACTTCTATCTATATGTATTTCAGGAATTTCTGTTAATGTCAATTTAAGCTTTCTGTCATTTATTTTTGTTACAATTCTTGGCTTCCCTGCAAGTGTGTATCAAGTGGGACTCTACTCTGTAAGTCTTCACTTCTGTCCACCATGGTCACTTCTCCGACCCAGTTTGGCTTGTTTAGCCTTCATTCGTCCAGTTTGCTTCGTCTGCCAGTTCCTTGGAAATACAAGTATTGTCCGACTTGTGAGTACAAATCGTCGAAGGTTTCATATCCCGTTTTGCCCATACCATGGCATTTGTTTGGAGATACTTGAATATGAACCTGCTAGACATTTGCATTGTATTTGCCAGTAAGCTTTGAATTATATGTACATATATCATGGATCATGCCGCTTGCCTTTCCACCTGTACGATTGGGATTATGTTTGCTTTTCCATGGAAGTGCTGCAGCGCTCCTGTGTGATTGGATTCGCCAGCCTGTCATGAGATCCCGGCCAGTCTGCGGGGTTAATACTCGTCACTGTAACCATTCCACCTTGGGGTTGGATTGCATTGCATTTCGCTGCATCATGTTATATTTATATATTATGTATTATGACCCTTTGCTAGGACTACTTATTATATATTCTGCGAGTATTCTATGCCCTTTGCCAGGACTACTTATTATATATTCTGCGAGTATTCTATTTCAGCATGATCTGCTTAGTTGTCGTTATTGCTTTTATATCATCACATGTCTTTCAATTCAGTATTGATGCAAACATGCTATGCCAATTATATTGAGTATATGCCAGGCCGTCATGTTTACTACGCTTTGGTGCTATAGGTGACAAGCCCCTTGGCCTTTGCCTCGGAGGAGGCGGCTAGGGAGCCACAGGAACAAGTAGAATGGACCGCAGACGATGTACTTTAGAGAATCATACCTGTGACGGAGATCACGATCACATATGGGGTTTATTTTGGTTTCTTTTGCACCTTTTGTGTGGTCATATTTTGTAGGCCTTCTTCTCTCTTTAGGGGATATAAATAAAAATACTTTTGTATTAACAACTTTTATATGAATGGGAATGCCGTCTTTTGAAATTGTGCTCGCTCTAAAATATCTTGTCTTGTTATTATTAACGTCATTATGGAAAAGTATATACTCACCCAGTGTGGACAAGGATCAGTCATGCGTGCGATCAACCCGGATCCACACCGTTGCAGCCCCAGACCCGGTTTTGCGGATCGAGGTCATGACGCTATGTTTGACATCTTCATCAATCTCTCCATCCTTGCCTAGGTAGCAAAAATAATCTCTTTATGGTATCTCATGGTCTTCAATTTTCATAGTAGTTTCAGCACTTTCTATATTCCCATTGAAGTTTGATGCCATCCTAGGGTTAGGATGCAAGTGCCAAGGCACAATCAGGTTCCGAAGAACAATTACTCGAAGAAGAAACGGTCTCCAACGAAAAAATCCACATAGGGAATTTTATTAATCAATTCTAATATCTGAGATCATTGATCTCTACAATGCTATATTTATAATAAAAGAAACTTAAGCCCTAAGAAACAATCCTAATCAAACTAGGAAACAAATTAGAAACTAGGAAACAAATAATAATTCTATCTAAATTAGAAACTATTCCTAAACACAACTTCTTAAATAAAAATTAGAAATTAATAACAATTGATAAATCAGATTGGTACGGGTCCCACATGTGGACCATGGCTCTTGTTGCAATAACGTAGAATTGCTGCTACATCATTTTCCCCTGGTTGGAAAAGAGTTCGACCTCGAACTCGGCTCTTCTTCTTGACGTTACTTCTATAGATAGTGTGTACGTGAAGCGCATCCTTGGTGAGACGAGAATTGGACCCATGCTTTGGTGGTGTCAGCTTCATAGGATGGAGTGTGACTTGCTTTGCACCATACATAAATGTGTATGTGTTGTCACGCATGCCGTTAGTGCCATTCTTGTCATACATCCATGGACGACCCAACAAAATATCACAACTATTCATGGGTATCACATTACACCAAACTGTATCTGTATAATCTGCACCAATGGAAAAGGTAGCTGGACATGCATATCGGACTTGCACTTCATCACCTGTCATTAACCATCTAGCAAAATAAGGACGATGATGCTTTCGAACTTTCGGCTGTAAGCGATCCACAAAAGCTTGGGAGATGAGATTCTGACAACTGACTCCATCAATGACGACTGTACATTCTTTACCATTGACGTTTCCTTTGGAACGGAAAATGTTTTCTCGCAGCCATTTCTTCTCAGTAGTCAATGTTGGTTCTTAGATGACCATGAGAGATTCAAGGCCCTCCTCAGGCAGACAATCCACAATTTCCACTGTGTCAGTCTCTTTACGCTCTTCTGGAGTATCTGTCACATTACTTTCATTCTCAATGAGGTTGAGACGTTTTGGACATTCTGCTGCACGATGCCCTTGTTGTTTACAATTAAAACATGTGAACCTATTTTGTCCCTCGGGCTTGGGGAAAACTTTCTCCGACGATGTACTCGGTTTAGAACTGGAGAAATTCTTCTGCATACCCCATTTAGCTGCATTAAGTT
Source organism: Camphora micrantha (assembly GCA_003546025.1). Lineage (NCBI taxonomy): Eukaryota > Viridiplantae > Streptophyta > Magnoliopsida > Laurales > Lauraceae > Camphora > Camphora micrantha. The sequence goes on from QPKB01000010.1 coordinate 13,808,893, forward strand.
TTTGGGCTTGATGATTTGCAATTCCCTCAGCCTTGATAGCATGCTAAATAATCTCATCAACATTATCGAAAGGCTTAAATGCGAGGATATCTTGAATATCAAGTGTAAGCCCATTAAAGTATCTGTCAACTAATATCTCATCATCTTCATTCAAACCATAACGGGCTTGCATGGTCATAAACTCCTCAGAATACTCAACAACTGTCGTAGATCCTTGTTTTAAGTATTGAAAACATGAACGTAGATCTCTGGAGTAATTGACAGGTAAGAATTTTTGCTTCAACAAATTTTTTCATCTCGGCCCATGTGTCAGCCGGGTCAATTTGTTGGTATCTCCTCTTTGCAACTCGGCCCACCATATTGCAACATAATTGCGAAATCGAGTTGCTACTAGTGTAATTTTATGACCATCCGTCATTGGTTTATGTGCAAAAATATTTTCAACACACACTTACCAATCCAAGAACTCATCTAGTTTCAACTTCCCATCATATTCAGGAATCACAAGTTTTATACCCAAATCGCGATTAACATTTACCACGTATGGGTTTCGTTGATTCCGATTATGTCTTCCATCATCTCGATGATCATCATCACGCCGATTAGTTTCTAAAGTAGTTAATCGAGTTTCAATCCTTGCAAGAGTGTCTTGCATTTGAACCATCATTGCGCGGATAGTTGATTAACATTTGCAGATAATTCCGTAACAGTTCCTCTCAAATCTTCATCATTATGAGATGAAGATTCCACTTCTACCTGCTTCTTGGGAGGCATTTTTGTTTAATGAGAATTTAAAACTTGTGACTGACCTGATGTGTAGATCTGCTCACTGCGATCACGATGGTGAACACGGATCGAAAAATCTGACGATGGACAAATCTGGTATTGCGAAAAGAAGATCCGACCGTTGATCTTGATCAAACGTGGGACGTGAATTCTTTACTGATGGTACTGGGTTTCTTGTCGGAATGGGCAGGAGCACAAATTAACTTGAACTAAGCCTGGGGATGGGCTGGACCCATATGCAAATGAGGCCCAATGGGCTGGCACGTGCAGGCGCCAGTCTCCTGCTTCGACGCTGGCGTGAGAAAGAAGAGAAAAGGGGTGGAATGAAACCCTTTTCCGATCGCGTCAAAGAAGAGAGAATAGAGCGCTGGCTCTGGCGATGAGCGGGTAGGCAACGGGCGATGGCTACGACGGTAACAGCGACGGCAGCGAGAAGAACGTCGGTGCACGGTACCTTGCTGCTCCTCTTTCTCCTCTATTCTGTTCTTCCTTCTTTTTTTTTTTTTTTTTTTTTTTTTTTTTTTTTTTTGGCTTTCTGTGGGTGGAAGGAGAGCGAGAGAGAGAGCAGTGGAGAAGATGGGAATTGGCAGGCAGAGAAGGTCGACAGGGGTTGTATCGCTGGAAAATTGTGACGGACGAGTGGGGTTTGTTTTCTTTTTTTTTTTTTTTTTTTTTTGACAGAAAGGTGGGGCTGTTGTGGTTCTGGGAGCAAATAGATGGATTGGTGGATTGGAGAGGAAGATGATTGGTGATGACCACGATAGAAGACGGTGGGTTGTCGAGGGTGGGCTAGATTGAAGGATACAGGAAGATGAAGGATTTGGTTTCGGTGTGGCTAATAGCAGGGAAGAGGGTTATATGTCGGTAATGCAGTAGGGAGGTCATCTGGGTGGGTGGGTTGCTGGAGTGGGGTTGGGTTCTGCTGGATGGTGCGATGGGTATGGGGAGGGATTTTCGATGGTGCTGGGATGGTGGTGACGATGATGGATAGGGCTGGGTTGGGCGCAGGGAACTGACGAACAAAAGAGTCTGGGTTGGAGATGGTGGACGATGGACGAAGGTAGGGATGGGATAGGGGAAACACACCGACGATTGGAGATTGTTCGGCTCTGATACCAATTGATGCAATCCTAGGGTTAGGATGCAAGTGCCAAGGCACAATCAGATTCCGAAGAACAATTACTCGAAGAAGAAACGGTCTCCAACGAAAAAATCCACACAGGGAATTTTATTAATCAATTCTAATATCTGAGATCATTGATCTCTACAATGCTATATTTATAATAAAAAAAACTTAAGCCCTAAGAAACAATCATAATCAAACTAGGAAACAAATTAGAAACTAGGAAACAAATAATAATTCTATCTAAATTAGAAACTATTCCTAAACACAACTTCTTAAATAAAAATTAGAAATTAATAACAATTGATAAATCAAATTGGTACGGGTCCCACATGTGGACCACGCCTCTTGTTGCAATAACGTAGAATTGCTGCTGCATCAAAGTTACAATCCATATATTCCGCTTTTTGAACTGCTTATTTTAAAGTCTTTGGATTTTAAAGCCTCCCTGACGCAACGATCGAGCAATAGATCAATCTCCCGAAGGATTGATCGAATCCAAAGATGGATTCCAGCCACTAGGGCACAAACGAAACCATAAACAACCAACCAAAACTCACGTGAGCAACCTCAAAGAAATATGTTATTAATTGTAAAGCATGAAAAATAACAATAGGGCTCTTCTGTATATATAGAGCACAACGTTTGCTAATAAGGAAAGCTACTAATTCTAATTAACAATAAAATTAGAAAGCTAGCAAACTAAGCAATATTACTAATCTAGAAAATTAGAAAACGTGAGGCACATGTGGACCCCATCAGCTGGGTCCATCAAGGCTTGCGGGTCCTTGTCTTGAATAGGGACCATACTGCATCCCTTTTTTTTTTTTTTTTTTTTTTTTTTTTTTTGGTAACAGCTAGTGTGCTGGTTTTGGGCTCAGGTTGGGCCTGGACTCAAGGCAGGCCGAGACTGCAGGCTAGGCCCAATGATAAGGCAAGCACGTGTTGTACACGTGGGAAAAGCCTTTTGCTGCTATGGGACATGTGCTGAAAGGAAAAAAAGGGAAATAGGGGGGGTGGGGTGGGTTTTACCAGTTTCGTTTTGGAGAACTAAAGACGAAGAGGGCAGGGCGATGGGGAAGCTGGGTGATGGGTGATGGCACTGGAGACGATGGCTGCTCATTCGACGGTGGTGCCGTGACGCGGAACAACGAGGCGAGCAGTCATGCTACAAAGCTGGCGGTCGAGGTGCGCTGGCTACTGTCTACCTTCGGTGCAGTGGAGATGAAGAACGACCGATGGTGCCAGGTATGCCCTCAACTCAACTCTCCTTCTCTTCTCTCTATTCTTCTGCTACTCTTTTTTTTTTTTTTTTTGTCACTTCTGAGAGGGATTTCGAAAAGGGATGTGTGATGGTTCGTGATTTAGAGAAATTGGGTTTGGCTGGGGGCACTGTGGTTTTCGGTTGGGTGGTTTATTGTGTTTTGGAATATGGGAAGGTGGGTTGTGGGGTTCTGGAGTTGGGGAAAGTGGAAGATTAGGGTCTGGATTTGGGGTTGGGGTTTGAGATGGAGTTAAATTGGGCACTAGCACAAGGTTTTGGTGCAGGTATGGGGTTTGGGATATTGGGGTCGGCTAAAGGGTTGTGGGTTGTGGCGGGTGGGCAGTGGCTTAATGGGGTGGTTGAGGGGTCTGGTGGGTGGGTAGTGGCTCGATGGAAGGTGGATGTGGGATTTGGATGGTGGATGTCGACAGTGTTGGGTGAAAAAAGACGATGATGAGTGGAGGTGACGAGAGAAAATGCGGTAAGGGCAGCCGTCTCCCCGGGATCGCTTCGGCTCTGATACCAATTGATGCAGGCACGCAGCGATCGAGCAATAAATCAATCTCCCGAAGGATTGATCGAATCCAAAGATGGATTCTAGCCACTAGGGCACAAACGAAACCATAAACCAACCAAAACTCACAAGAGCAACCTCAGAGAAATATGTTATTAATTGTAAAGCATGAAAAATAACAATAGGGCTCTTCTGTATATATAGAGCACAATGTTTGCTAATAAGGAAAGCTACTAATTCTAATTAACAATAAAATTAGAAAGCTAGCAAACTAAGAAATATTACTAATCTAGAAAATTAGAAAACATGAGGCACATGTGGACCCCATCAGCTGGGTCCATCAAGGCTTGCAGGTCCTTGTCTTGGATATGGACCGAACTGCATCACTCCTGCCATCTCTCAAGTTTCACATTCACACCATCTCTTGTTAGGGTAGACCCCACACCAATCGCACCCTGAAATTCAAAATGGTTTACGGACGTCTGATTTGGGGGCGTGACAGCCACCCGCTAAAGCATTCCACTCAGTATTTCCAAACCACCCAATCACCTTGGTTTTTTTGCTTTCTTTACCACTATGGACCCATTTTTGTTCCTTCTTGTTCTTAGACCAAAGAACTACCTGACAAAGAAATTATTTGAGCTCAAATCAAATCAAACTTGGGATTTGTTCTTCATACCTCCTAGGTTCCAATCATTGGCAGAAAATGGGTGTTACTTAAAGATGAAATCCGATGGTAATTTGGACATTGTTAGTTGTTACACAAGGATACAAGCAAGAGAATCATATTGAATTATAAAAAAACTTTTGCGCTTGATGCCAAGATGACCTTGGTTCGCAACTTTACTAATAGTGGCAGCTATTTGCAGTTGGCCTCTTTGGCAAATGGATATAAAGAATGCTTTTTGCATGGCGCCTCCATGAAACCACCTCTGAGATATGCCTGTCCTCCGGACCATATCTGCCAGTAGCGCAAATCGTTTTATGGTACCAAGCCCACTAGCGCAAATCGCTATATGGTACCAAGTAGGCACCTTGTGCATGGTTTGATAAATTCCGAAATCCCATTCTCAAAGCTCGCTTCAATTGGAATCCCAATGATACCTCCTTGTTTGTTTGACGCACCCTTCATGGTTGTACTTTATTGCTTCTGTATGTGGACGATATGATTATTTGTGGCAATGATGTCTCTGAAATTATTGCTCCCAAGACATACTTGATGAGCTATTTCAAAATGAAGGATCATGGACCCTTGCCTACTAACGCAAAGTGGATGTTTAATCAAGGATCAAAATAGCGGTTGCGGCAGATGTAGCGGCCAGTGACCGCGACCGCTATTTTGAACCACATGTTTGATCAATTTTTGTAATGGTTGAAGCCTATATGGAGCAAATCAAGCATCCCAAGAGGGCCTACAAGTGACTTGACAAGTTTTGATTGAACACTTGGGCCCAAACAGCCTGGAATTATGCTTAAATATGAATTTCAGGGGCTGTTTTGGGAATTAACAGAAGAACAGGGGTTTAGTTGCAAATTTTCAGAAATAGAAGACAATAAAACATATCACGTGCAGCTGTTTTTGAACTACAGTTTGGTGGGCCAGATCGGAACCAAATCAAAAGAAACAAGCACCACCAGGTTCGGCCAAGAGTGCACTTCCAAATCATGGGGTGCTGAATTGCAAAGCATGGCCCACATGGCGATCTACTTCAGGTGTCTGAGGCGACCAGATTCTGTTTCCAATTTTCTTTCTTTTTCTTACCATTTTATTATTGGTTTTTATTTAGAAACTTAACTTAAAGAGTTGTGATTGCAATAGGAATCTCTTAGGGAAAGATTACTAGGGTTTTGAGTGATTTTGAGCCATATATATATATATATATATATATATGCTATGGTCAACTGATAGGGAGTTCTTTGATTCGGCAGATTGAATACTATTCAATAAAGCTCCATTTTGCTTTATTTTCCTCTCTCCATTGTATCATGTGGATGCTTGGTGATTCAGAAGGCTTCACAGGTCAGATTTTGGGTTCTGTTGCATTGTTCCAAGCATAGTTCAATTCTGGAATTATTTTCTACATGGTTTCTGCACATCTACTGGCTTGGATATGTTCCTTGGGACATCTCTTATTTCTTGGAAATGTAAGAAGTAACCGTCTCCAAATCCACCATCGAGGCCGGGTAGAGCCCAATGTCATCAACTAGCAGTGAAGTTATTTGGCTGAGCAGACTTCTTCAGGAACTTGGTGTTCATGTTCTTGGCCCTACTACTCTCAATGCAGATAATACAAGCGCTACACAGATTGCCAACATTCCTGTCTTGCATGAAATGACCGAGAATATTGAGGTCGACTGCCATTTTATACAATAGCATGTTGTCGCAGGTGTCATGCAGCTTCCTCACATATCCTTTCATAATCAATTTGTAGACTTATTCACCAAATCTCAGCCCCGACCATGTCAGAATTTTCTTGCTAGCAAATTGATGCTTGTCTCCAAGTGACATCCATCTGAAAGGTGGCCCATCTATCAAGCCCACTTGATCAAGCCCATTAAACCACAAGCGACCCATATAGAGAATGCATCTCCTCTTATGTGGATACTTGTCTTGTAATAATACCACAGACCCTGATTCAAGGAGGCTAAAATATTAACTAATAAGTTTCTTTGATTTCCTGCTATGATTGAATATTAAATATATCTTGGAGATATATATAATATAGATGGTTGCATGAGTATTAACTATTTTGGGGGCTGAATTATTTATTCATATTTAGATCCCTTGGATATTCTTGGATTTATGTTTTGTCTTGAATATTTATAATTATATATGGAACCACTAAATTCCTAAGAAGAACTACGAGGAGGTAGAGCAAGATTCAGCAGATTTTGGCTTGGGGGATGACATACTTGTTTCCTCAAGTAAATCGAGCATCAATCACATAGACAAGGTGAGTAGACATGCAAATCTGCTTAAGCTTATATGGTTCTAACTTCTAATGGATGATTTCTGAAGAATGGAGAAAACTATGTGATTTTGTTAAGATAGGATAACAAGGTGGGGGAAAGATGTATTACTATCTAGACCTAATATCCTTGGTCGGCCCAACCCTAAAGGTGTTTGGACCCGGGGCTGAAACCAAGGACAGGTTTTGGCCCTAAGAGGAACTCCATATAAGGGGTTCCAACCTCAGCCAAGACTCGATCCTTTGATCTGATCTGAATGGTTGTGATTTTCGATGTAATTAGGGTACATGAATGTTCTTCTTTCATGATTCCCGAGTCTCTTTATGTTTAAACTAAGTTTTTCCCAATTCCCATTTATTTTCTCATTCTATTGTTAATTTGAGACTAGGAGTTTGATCTAGAAACTAATATCATGCATAGTTACTATGCTTAATTTTTTAGCACACATGGGGAGCCTTCAGGTTACTTGAACCCCGAATTTGAAGTTCGGAGATCAGCTGAACCCTAAACTCAAGTTTTAGGTACAGTCGAACCATTGACTTAGGGTTTGGGAATTATGGAACCCTAGGACAAGAGACCTTCTTGTGGACTGAACCCTAGATTGTGAAATTTGGTTTAGCCATATCATGTACTTGGGAGACAGAATAGGGATTTGGGTTTTAATAGAGTTCAACTTTGAGATATTGATCTTGAACATATGCACACTGTTATTAATCCATGCTGGTGTTTTGCTTCTTATGATAGAACTGATTGGTACATGGATTTCATGTGATCAATGATAGCTGAATGTTCTTGACTAACGTGTTACTGATAAAGTAATTGTGAAGGCTGGTTCAAAGATCAAATTATGAGCTTCTTATGCATGTATTATGAATGTACTTTATTCATGATTATGTATCATGTTGAATAGATAGTGATGATTCTTCCTCTGTTATGACACCAAAGAACTGTTGAATGATTGAATGGTGATCACTATTTGTTGCTATGGGTGTTATATTATCTAAGATGAGATTGTGCATAGTTGGTGCAACGATGTAATCATGCAGTGGATCTTGGTAATTGGTGATGCCATATGTGTTGTGTTGTGCTATGTTAATTAAGGTTGGTTCTAGCATCTGTAAAGAGATGGTTATGTGATTACCCTCATGCACCATGGCTACCATTACTGAAGTTGGTGGGGGCAGTTTAAATCTAAATATTATGTGATTACAGAAGCAAACTCAATTATAGATGCGGAAAAGTGTAAAGGAATAAATTTGAATTCAAGAGTTAATTAAAAGAGTACGGGAATGATGTGTAATATCTAAGGATTTAGAGACAACTGAATTTACCTTCAGACATCCTATACCACTAAGTATGGTACAAATGCTATTTGTGAATGACATTGTCTGACTTAGGTCAGCCTCATGATAATAATAATGTCTGACATAGGTCAGCCTCATGAGAAAGATGATTGTCTGACTTCAAGTCAGCCTCGGGATTATGTTGTCTGACTTTGGGTCAGCCTCGGGTGAACTAAAATTCTTTGGTACCGCCTGGATATTGTTGGCCTTGTTGGTCACCTCGAATTTGTGCGTATAAATGTTAAGAAGGTACCATGTTGATCCTGACCATTCAGGTACTTGATCCTTGTTGGCCTGTGCTACTTGCTGGCTAGGAGGTTGTGTTGAGATGAGACCTTGACAGGTGGTGTGGACCATAATCAGGATATTGTAATTGTATGCATCTCTTATGTGGATGAACCTACTTAATTGAATTGTGCTTTTATGTTCTGATGATGTTTATGGCTATAAATGGAGTTGTATGTTTATTCACTCAGTTTCCACTGACTCCTGGATTGTCCCTTCCAGGTAACCAGAACTTAGAGACCGAGGAATATAGTGATGACCAAGAGATAGGCTCTGGAATGCGTGCTTGAGAGGACGAATGCATCTAGAAGATTTGAGACAAATAAATTTCCTCTTTATTGATTTAGTTTAGTTCAGTTAGATTACTTAAAGACTGTAACGGTTTATTTTATTCAAAGATAGTGAATTGTTTTTATGAACAAAAGGTGGATTTTACTTTACTACAAGTTCAAGTTATTTAGTAGGAAATGCCTAATGTCTTATGTGAACTTATTTGATGTATGCATTGGGAATATTGCCTATTAGTCACCACCTGGAATCCGACGGGGCCCCGGAATTCGGGTCGTGACAATACTAGTCAGCATATATTCAGTTTCCATTCTTAGGAGTTATTGATCTCTATACTTGGGAGATATCGTAGCCAAAACTAGATAGAAAATTTTCATTGATTCATTGTAATACAGAAAAACTTCATTGACTCATTGTAATACACCTGCATTCCTTGATTGTAGCCATTTTTATGGCATTAGTTGGATTATAAAGACAGTCGATCCCAAAACGAAACAAGAAAAGTAGTAGCTAAGCATTTGAAAGAAAAGATTGTGATGGTAAGGAGATTGGGTGATAGACTTATGCAATTAAAGGATGCTCAATTCAGTTCATGTTAGCCTTTTCATGTTATTATAAATTGTTAATTTTCTGCACCTTTGTCTACTTTTCTCCTTGGTTTATCTCCCAATGGATTGAAGATGAATAGTGGATTGGAGCACTTATGGATAAGAGAAATCTAATGTTGCTCCTTGTGATAACGGAAGTTTTGCTAGTGTTTTAGATTTGGCATTTTGGGCTCACTAATCACTATAGATCGGATTTAAAGCTTCTTCTTGACTAAGTCAAATCTATTCTCAACAGACTACGTGAAAAGGGGCATTAGGCTTCAAAGAGATCTGGGAGAACTCTTAAAAATTAAATATATTTTTTTAATAATGAGGAGAGTTATGTACTTCCAAAGAGGTGGAGTAAAACTGTTAAAGCCTTAAATGATGATGATGTGACCATTATGCTTGGGATCTGCTACCAGCACTCATACAAGTCATTCATCTCTTGCTTTCAATAAACCATCCAACCACCTACCATGATGACTGGTTCTATTTGTGCATGCAGGATCTATTAAGCATTGTAAAATACTTGGAAATGGCTGAACCCTTGAGCACTTAACGCGACTTTTTTGGCCAAAAGTCAAGTTGCTCCTACAAGCCTCTTTGTTGAGTGAAATATGGATTCACTTTGTCAACCATCTATCTACAATGTATGTGTTGAGGTGATAAAATTGTGTAAGACTGCATAAGAATCTTATCACTTATAATTGTGCAAAAATGATTGCATGAAACACAAAAATATGCAAGGTTGATTCCATTTCTCAAAGGAAGTAAGGCTAGTAAGCCAGCTTCATGTCACTTATCTTAGTGAGAACTTGTTCAGATGAATTTCTGGTTGAGCTTGAGGAAATGTAAATCACTTAGGGCTTGCTTGTGTAACACCACAGAAGAGGAAACCTATGGTTCCTCTTCTGCAGAAAAATAAGTCCAAGGGGAGAGGGTTGGATGCAGATTTCCTATCTCGCACAGAAAAATACCACAAAAGTGGGGATTTTCCATGGAGAATCTTGGTGCACCGAACATCTAAAAATAGAGTCCTGCAAAAATAACACTTCCGGCTTCGCGGAAAACATCTTATACAAATGTTTCTTCAGTAACTATATGTTGTCGAGGGACATGTTCATACATTATAGAAATTGATGTTGAAAAGTCAAAATAAAGTGGAAGTTTATCACAGTTTATATGATTTCTCAAAATGAATATAGTTGTAATATCAAAAGAGAAGAAACTAAAATTTCTCATTACCGCGACTTTCAGAGTTCCTTGAGGCTTTCGCTGGTAAAAGGGTATTCAGTTGAATAGGAGTAATAACCTTTCCAATGGGTGATGGTGACCTGCTAACCTGAAACTTGTCTCTGACCATGTTATTCATCTCTGCACAGTATACAACTGGACAAAATCAAATTCTTGTGATCAAATTAAGACAGTCCAAAACATGTTGAGTGATGAATCTAAAACTTGGATGGAATTTTCACATCTCAGAAGCAAAGAAAGAACCAGGAGACTATCTTAGTGGAGAGCCTACTTGCTTTACAGATAATTGCTTCAAATTTCTTCAAGTGTTTGTCTGGTTTATCAGATGGATAACAAAAAGTGGAGCCAGTATCACTGAGTAACTTTTTATAATATTTGTACTCAGAAGTTTTTGGGCTGTCAGCTGCATAAGACTTCATAATCAGTATTCTACATTCCAAAAGAAAAAAGAACAAAAAACGAAGGGCAATTGCACTGATTATGTCAAATCTTATAAATGAAAAAAAGGAAAAAGATGTACAAGTACATTTTCAATTTTAAGATAATATTGATTAAGAAAAAAGTAAGTGCAGAAAGCAGCATAGATGAGCAAACCCTATAAAACCAGACAAACATGGGTTAGCATTTGGAAAACTAACCACTTGGACAAAGGCTTCTTTCACCAGGACTTGAAGAAGCATCTTGTTTGCATCGTACTTCGTGAACAGTGTCATGGTCTGTGAACCTTACTCTTTTCATTCTGCTTGCATCTATAAAGAGAGCACAACAATCTCAGTCTAGAAAGGACCATTTATAAATAGTAAATAATTCAGCATGAGAAACTCCAGTAAGACACTTCGGGAAATTTGACAAAGAAATTCCCACAAAGTCCCCAGAAACTCCAGGAAAACCCTCTTTCAGCCCATATATTTCTCTCTCGCATCAATAGAAGAAAATGAGAATCTCTCTCGAATCAATCTTCTTCTTCTGGATCTAACAGAAGAATACTGAGTACCTAGGAGACTCTAGGAAAACCATCTCTCTCTCTCTCTCTCTCTCACCCACCTTAAAAAAGGCTGAAATCGGGACCCAGCTTGGTCTTGAGCTCATTATTTCTCTCTTTTTTTTCTTACTTGGGCTTGGGCTTGAATTTTGAAGACAGGCTTGGCTTGAGGTTTGTTTGCTCGCATCAGTGGAACGTGGATTCCATACATGTCACAGAAGCCTTTTCCATGGAATCCATCTTCCAACACCTACCCTTGGAAACAAGAATGCCACCCCGTGGTGGTAAGCCAAAGTTCCATGCAAAAAAATTCCTTTGCTTCTTTGGTTTCTTGCAGCAATCTAAACAGCCAAGCTGAGAATTTTTCAGGTTTTAGATTTCCACATCTTACACAAACAAGCCCTTAGCATATTGAGTTTCATCTGTGCACGGGCTTGGGCTTTTTTTTTTTATGACATGGGTATCCCTGAGGTCTTTGACTCAACAGGACTAATCCCCTGGGTGGCGCCTACTAAGCCCACAGAAATGCACAACGGGCAAATTTGGGGCTGTTTCGGACACAAGACGTGGGGAGCAAACCCACGCCTTATGCCACTCCCCAACTCCCAGGCTTGGACATACTCATGTTAAGAGATAAAACAAGGGCTTTTATGTAAATTCAACAAAAAAAAAAAAAAAAAATAGGAACTTGTATGTAGGGAGCTGCTATTGACACATCCCTCATTGCTCCTCACATCCAATTTTTTTAAGTCAAGTACACCCATTTGTGAATTTATGAAAATGGACATGAGGAATACTTTCAGGGCTAATCTAATTTCTCTGTACACATCTTCGCTCCCATTTCTGCAACAAGAGCTTCTTCCTCAACTCACCTTCACATCTCCATCTCCTTTCATTTTGGCTTTCGGTACATAATAGAGAGGATGGTTGGCCCCAAAATGTCTAAAGGGGCCAAGACTGTTCGGCCGGATACAGCCAAACAGTATTATTGTTGTTCAAACCTGAAAGTCCGAACAGACACAAACCAAAAAACAAAAAAAATTGGCCACCTAGCGATTTACCAAGGAAGGAGCGATTGGTGATCTCCCTGGCCCCTTTAGACATTTTGGGGCCAACCCTCCTCTCTATTATGCACCGAAAGCCAAAATGAAAGGAGATGAAGATGTAGAAAGGGAGAGAAAGCGTACCTTGCTTGTGAGAAGAAAGTAGGGAAAAATAGAAGAGGAAGAAGACGATCGATGGAACTTCTTGTTTGAAGGTTCCTTTGGCTGCACCGTCAATTAAGAATGGAAGTCAGGTGTGGAGGGAATAGATGGAACACAAGAGTTCCAAGCCTTGGACGTTCGAATCGGGTATGGAGGGAAGAGATGGAACACAAGAGTTTCAAGCCTTGGACATTCAAATCGAGTGTGGAGGGAAGGGATGGTTGTGCAAAGAGAAAGGAGATGTGTGGTGTTTGGGCAGTTTAAGAAGGTTGTGCAATGAGCATTTTCTATAGAATTCTGGATGTGTATAGAGAAGGGCTGTGCAATGATCAATTATGGATGTGTCAATAGCAGTTCCTGTATGTATGACAGTAGGGCTTTTTTGTAATTTTAGGAAATTTGATTAATATAAATAGATAAGTCTGATCATCCAAACCCAATTGCAATGACCATACAAGTTTTCCTCCAGGACTTCTCTTTCTCTTCCTTTACTATCTTATCTTAGTAAGTTTCCAAAGATTTTTTGGACCTTCTTCCATAAACCATAGATATTTTCAATCCAGAAACCAATTACCCACGTGCAATGTAGGGTGGATTTGGCTTTGATCAATATATGGTCCAGCCTGTCTGAGATGCACCCTGAATCATGATATTATGGCTATATCCTGTCCACAAGATGCCCACAAATCAACAATTCCAATCTCCGCACAGATATTACGTTTATACTATTTAGAAGGGAAGTAGTGCCCATTCAGTTGCAGATTCAGCAGTTTGATCACTTAATAAGCAAGCATAATGGAGAAATTACTGTTACTGACATCAAACAGTTAACATTACATCACTTTCATCCATCATAAACCACGATTATGTGCACTTATCATTACTATAGTTTGCCTAAACACTATCAGACAGAAATTCAATAAAAATAATCAGAAATTAGCACAATAATATCACCATCACCATGAAGCTTTATTCAGTCTATCTGGAATCAGCTTACCAAGGCTTGCTTTTCCACTCAATCCTATTCCAATCTAACATACCATGAACCCTGGCCCACCCAAATTACTGACAGGAATCCCGACCTGAATATAAATTAGAAACAGGTCACTGACCTGGACTCAAATAAAGGATTGTAAACATGCCCAAATCAAGGGGCAGTTATTAATATACTAATATTATATACTTAAAGTACTTAATATAAAACCATTTGTATATTCTATATGGTTGTGGCTTTTGGGAATCAGTATGAAAGACTTTCCTGTAATTTTTCCTATTTCAGAAACTTACTTGTAAATACTGAAAATATGTAACTTCTTATATAAAAATAATACAAAACCGGTCATCCTACCTAGGCAACCAGCAGAAGGTTTCTTTTCTCACATTCTCTCTATTTTTCTTGTTTTCTCCTGGAATTTCCAGTTTTCTGTATTTCTACAGAAAATATCCTATAATTCAGTAATCTGAATTCTAACTTGCTGTCAGAGCAAGTTTACCAAGGGGATTTTTTGTGAGTTTCTTCTACGGCTTACATTTATGCAAGGTCACAATTGAAAGTCTGATTCAACCTATATATATAAAGGATTCCAGCTAGGGTTCGGTTTCTTCGTATGGGAACTTTGAATTGCTAATTAGTTACAATTTTCCATGATGTCTAGCCAACTGCTGAAGAGGACTGTTGGATGTGCCGTAAATCTGTTTCAAGTTGATGTACACTGCTTACAGTATTGATGTGCTGGGTTGCTGGTTTTCTCTGTAGAGCATAAATGATACAGCAGTATTGCGGTATAAAAAGGTGTTGTTTGGACAGTCTGTTAACAGTATGAAAGTGCTGGGTTGCTGTTTTTTGCTGAAGCGCATATACAATACAAGCCTATTACAGAAAGTGTTGTATTGAATATACAATCAGTCAGGGGGCTGGTTTTTTGGTGGAAATTCAAGTAGCTTTTCATCCCTCATTAGTTTCTTAATTTGCATTAAGATTAGAGTGTTTCTGGAGGCCAGTTGGGCATGCATTTTAGTAAGAGTTGTTACAACAGTGCACTAAGATTTGAAGATAGTTTGATGGATTTGAAGATAGGTTGATGATTGATTGATTCAGCTGTGATTGCAATTTAAGTTAGGAGTAAATCAGGTCAGGTTTTGCGATTATTTATGGTGTATTTCTTTAATTGTGGGATTAGAGACAAAAAAAAAAAAAGTCCTTTACTGTTGGATGTTAGTGTCATATCCTAGATTTTCATTGGATTAATTTGTGAGTGTTCATGAAACATTTCTGTATTCCCACGCGAAAAACAATGAAACGTTCAGATAGATTTTGACACATGGTTACAGAATATGAGCTTGTATGTACAGAAATGTTTTCTTTTTCCCAGAGCATTACGAAATATAAGCTCAAAAGCATGGAAATGTCCAAATAGTCTTTACTCATTTTCTAAGGGTAAGGAAACTCATTCGAAATGCTTGTTCCCACCCCCCCCCCCCCCCCCCCCTAAAATCTTTCACCCAATCTCTCTCGGTCTCCCTCTCTTCCTCTCCATTTGCAATATCTCTCTTTCTATCTTCTCAACAGATGAATGATGCCAAACAAGCCCAAAGTGCTGTCAAAGGGATGTTTTTCATTCAAAAAGATTGTTTAAGGGCTATCAATGAATTCAAGCAAGGGAAAGAAAGTATTATTAGTACACCCATCACGTCAAGCAAATCAGTAGCAAAAAAGTAAAGTAAAAAATTACAGTGCTGAGATATTGGTTCTTCTCCAAAGACTACCATCGTTGGAAAGCAAGTTGTTGAAAAGAATGTCAACACCCATGTCATCATATGCAGTATCACCATGGAGTTCAGCTGCTCACATAGTTTCAACTGGTACACCTTCCAGCCCCTTTCATGGACAATTGATTTAGGTGAAAATATGATAGGGAAGAGTAGGGGTGTAAGCAGGTCAATTCCGGGAAGGTTCCACAGGCCCCCTCCTCAAAACCTTCTTCCCATCTGCATGTATTTCACATATGTGAATGCCTCAGGCCCTCAAAATCAATCATCATATATCACATTCAAAACATCATAAAAGTAACCCAAGAATGCAGAGACACGTACATGGAGATCACAAGAAAAGGACACAGAGAAACAAGAACTGATGCTAAAAAAACCCCAAATCAAAGAAACCCATATAAAATTTCACTGGAATCCTTCCAACCAACAGTACAAAAAAGAAAAAAAAAAAGAAGAAGAAAGATCATAGAAGCAGTCTTACTCTCCATCCCCAAATGGAAAACCCGTGGATATGGTCATTCACTCGGGTTCAGGATCAAAAGCCGGGTTTAATCAAAAGAAGCCAAAGAAGAAAAAAAACGACAGAGCGCGAGAGAGACAAGAGGGGGGAGAAGGGCCGGAGTGAGACAGAGATACCTGAGTTGGAGACCTCATCGAGTGGGCCGGAGCAGTGGAGGGACGGACGGAGCTGGAGGTGAGAGCAATTGAGAGGAGGTGAAGAAGGGAAACCCTGTATTCGCTGGAGGAAGAAGAAAAGGAAGACGAATTCAAAGCAATTCTTTAAAAAAGGGTATTAACCAAAAAAAAAAAAAAATCCGAAATAAAATCGATTAACGACCTCTCACCCAAATGAAATTGATTATCTACCTCCTGTGCATCCAAAGGTGCCCTTTTACGCTATGTTTGGGAGGGGGGGGAGGGAGGGAGGGAAGGAAAAATTCGAGGGGAAAGGAAAATGAAGGGGAGGGGAGGAGATGGAAAATTAATTTTACCTCCTCTTGGGAAGTCAAAAAAGTAGGGGAAAGAAAAGTGAAAAAGTATAATTTTGTTTGTTTGTGAGATAGAGGGATAAAGACCATTTTCCAATTGGAAAAAAGGGCAGTTTAGTAATTTCCCCCCTTTTCCCCTCCTTTGCCCTCATTTTCCCCCGTTTTGGGGGAAAAAAATTTGTGTGGGCCCCACACTCTTTTCCCTCCATTTTCCCCTCCCCCACTTTCCCTCCCCCCTTCCCAAAAACCCTCATTTTTCATTTTCCCTCCTCTTTTTTCCTCCCCCCATTTTCCCCCCTTTCCAAACGATACCTTCAGTATCCAAAAATTTTCTAATAACAATCAAGGACCTCTCACCCAAATTTGATGGTCGACTCCATTGCCATCTCCGACTCCATGACAACGCCCTTTTGCAAACATCGTAGCCATCTCTTGCAATCTTCTTAGTTCTCATCGCTTCTTCTATTTTCATGATACGTGCAAGTACTGTGGTAACGGGCTAGGCTTCTCTTCCATGTGTCAAATGAGTTGAATGGGTCTACCTGCCTTGGGTGGGTTGTTTATAGGTTGTTTACCAAGTCTAAAGGGTACTTCTCTGATTTGCTGCTTTAGTTAGGATGTTTACTAGGTCTAAGTAGTTGTTGGATTGGTTGTGTGTACGTGGGTATATGCAATGCCCACTTTCTAGTTTTTCTAGGAGTCTGTTAGTTGTGCTCTGTCATGATGTATTTAAGCATGATAAAGCTACTAAATAAAAGAACAGAGAAATTTGATTCCCATTTAATTCCTTAGGAGGTTTGCCTTCCCTCGAAGAAGGCCAATTCCATCAAAATTCCTCGCCACAGAAAAAAACACGCATCATTTTTGGTATCAAAGCCGGACGGTTCTGGTATGGCAGACGGAACTAAGATATCTAAGCTTGATGAAGCCATACATCAGCTGCAGGAAGTTTCTTACCAACATAGCCAGATGTTGGCTGGTCTCCATGGGAACTCTAACCACCACAAAGATCTCCTGAATGAGCTCCTCCAGAAAATCTCAGCCATGGATAGTAAATATGACCAGTTAGCCACGGAATTGAATCATGAGCAAGGATCATTCTCTGACTCTCGCTCTAGGAACCGGCAAGGTGACAACTCATGTGGTGCAATTCAAACCAGGACAGTGCGGTTGGATTTTCCTCGATTTGACGGTACTGACTCATCAGGATGGGTCTATCGTGCAGAGCAATTCTTTACTTATCATCAAACCCCAGCAAATCAGAGAATGGTGATAGCATCCTTCCATCTTGAAGGCAAAGCTCTGCAGTGGTACCGCTGGATGGAAAAATCTAGTGCAGTTAAAGGTTGGGCAGACTTTGTGGAGGCGTTGGAGGTACGATTTGGGCCTAGTGAATACGATGATCCTACTGCTACCTTATCTACATTAAGGCAAACCACTAGTGTCCAAGACTACCAGGCTCAATTTGAAGTCTTAGCTAACCGAACTGAGGGTCTGAATGAATCATTCATGACCAGTTGCTTCATAGGTGGGCTCAAGGAGGATATCAGACCTGACGTCCAGATGTTCCGACCCACTTCACTATCATCTGCAATCGGGCTAGCAAGGTTACAAGAGGAAAAGTTGATAGCTAAACGCCATCAGCTCCGGTTGGATGGTACCAAAACGACCACAATGACAGGATCAAGTGTGGTGAAAAATTCTATTCCTCCAATCAAGAAACTTACACCCATTGAAATGAAAGAGCGAGGCGAGTGGGGACTATGCTACAATTGTGATGAAAAGTTCTCACCGGGTCATCGCTGCAAGATGCAGAAGCTTTACCTCATGGAGTGAAATTGGCCTGATGAGAGCACTGATAAACCAACAATCGAAGTTGCAGTGGAACAAGCGGATGATTTGCCGGAACATCAAGAAGACACACCAGAGATCTCGCTTCATGCCATAGCTGGATCTGTCGCCCCTCAAACCATGCGGATGAAGGGAGCCCACGGTCGTCATCCATTGGTGATTCTCATCGACTCTGGCAGCACTCATAACTTCTTGGATACCAAAGTGGTCGACAAGGCAAGGTTACCCATCCAAGGAAGTGGTACAATGGAGGTAATGGTCGCCAACGGGGAACGTCTTCCAAGTAAAGGTATGTGCGTGGACGTGACTCTTACTATACAAGGATCATTGGTAACAACTGATTTTTACCTCCTCTCATTGGGCGGATGTGATGCCGTGCTTGGGGCTCACTAGCTTCGCACCTTAGGTCCAATTTTATGGGACTTCTCCAATTTGTGGATGAAGTTTACATTACAAGGGATTCCATACTATTTCAAAGGGGAGGTGGCCAAAGAGCTCACTGTAATTGATGATGGTGATCTGAAACACGCTATCAAAAAAAAGAAGCATGGACTACTACTTCAGTTGTGTAGTGTGATTGGCTTTCAAACCAACCCAACATCAAAACCCAAACTCACCAATTTGCTGGCTAAATTTAATGATGTGTTTGAAAGACCCAAGGGCTTACCACTATCTCGTGCAAATGATCATCGCATTCCCTTACTTGAAGGAACACAACCCATTAATGTTCGCCCTTATCGTTACCCACATTACCAAAAAAATGAAATTGAGAAAATTGTGAAGGAAATGCTACATGCTGGCATTGTGCGACCAAGTCAAAGTCCATTCTCTTCGCCGGTGCTGTTAGTTCGTACAAGCGATGGAAGTTGGCGACTATGTGTTGATTATCGAGCTTTAAATAGTGCAACTATCAAAGACAAGTTTCCAGTTCCAGTAATTGATGAATTATTGGATGAGTTGCAAGGGGCTATAATTTTTTCAAAGCTTGATCTACGATCTGGGTATCACCAGATCCGTGTTCATCCAGATGACATTTCAAAAACAGCATTTCGAACTCACGAGGGTCACTATGAGTTTCTCGTGATGCCTTTTGGACTCACCAACGCGCCATCAACCTTCCAAGGATTGATGAATGAGGTATTTCGTCCATTCCTTCGTAATTTTGTACTTGTTTTCTTTGATGATATATTGGTTTATAGTAAATCTCGAGAGGATCATGTAACCCATCTTCGCATCACCTTGCAAACACTATGCACTCATAAGTTGTATGCCAAGGAATCAAAATGTAGCTTTGGGTGTTCTAAAGTAGACTACCTTGGGCATGTAATCTAATCAAGGGGAGTAGCCGCTAATCCCAACAAAATCTCTTGCATAATGAGCTGGCCCTTACCTACCACTATCAAGGCCCTTCGGGGATTCCTTGGATTGACAGGGTACTACCGAAAATTCATCAAAGGTTATGGAAAAATTGCAGCCCCCTTCACCTCCTTGCTCATAAAGGACTCTTTTTCATGGACCAATGAAGCACAGGAAGCTTTTCAAAATCTCAAACAAGCAATGCTAAAACCACCTGTGCTGGCCCTACCTGATTTCTCAAAGTCATTTACAATTGAATGCGACGCTTCAGGAATTGGAATTGGAGCCGTCTTAATACAAGAAGGACGACCCTTGGCTTTCCTAAGTTAAGCTCTGAAAGGAAAGGCTCTCTTCCTATCAACGTACGAGAAAGAGTTACTTGCATTAGTGCTGGCTATTCAAAAATGGAGACCATATCTCCTTGGTAGTCGGTTTACAATCAGAACTGATCATCAGATCTTGAAATACTTATTGGAGCAACGAGTCGGCACACCTGCACAACAGAAGTGGCTCACTAAACTCATGGGTTATGATTTTATTGTTGAATATCGAAGCCGTCGAGAAAACATGGCGGCAGATGCATTGTCACGCCGCGATGAGCATAGTGTGTTACTAGCAATATCACAGCCTGTACCCACATGGTTAGCGTTGGTTCGATCTGAGTATGCCACCGATCCAGAGCTACAAGATAAGGCTCAGAAATTCGCTGCGGGACAGCTAGATCTCACGCGCTATACTTCTCATGAGGGATTGTTATTCTATAAGGGACGCCTCTTCATTAGTTCCCCGTCCCCTCTTCGGTCTCAAATCCTCAAACAATTACATGAGAGCCACATTGCTGGCCATTCAGGATATCATAAAGCATTGCATCGGGTCAAGGCTGATTTCTATTGGCATGGATTACGCACATTTGTCCAAAACTTCATTCGTGAATGCGACATGCCAGCGTAACAAGGCTAAAAATGTGTCTCCTGCAGGTCTACTACAGCCATTACAAATTCCTACCACAATTTGGACAAACATTACTATGGATTTCATTGATGGGCTTCCAAGGTCACAAGGCCATGATGTGATTATGGTGGTAGTGGACCACTTGTCTAAATATGCACATTTTATTGCTTTGTCTCACCTTTATACAGCTACTTCTGTTGCCCGCCTATTTCTTGATCATATATTCAAGTTACATGGAATGCCTCAATCCATTGTCAGTGACACGGATCCTACATTTACAAGCTCCTTTTGGCGTGAATTATTCCGCTTACAAGGGACCCATTTACATCTCACTTCAACCTATCACCCCCAATCTGATGGCCAATCGGAGGTTGTCAATCGTTGTCTTAAAACTTACCTACGGTGTTTTGCAGAGACTCGCCCCAAAGAATGGGCAAAATGGCTTCCAACTGCTGAAGGGTGGTACAACACCTGCACACATTCTGCTACAAAAATGACGCCTTTCGAAGCGGTATATGGGGTACCCCCACCTAGACTCTTATCCTATATCCCTGGCACCACTCGGGTACAAGCAGTGGAGGATACGTTAAAGCACCGTGACCAAATTCTGACAATTCTCAAAGAAAATCTGCAGGATGCTCAAAATAGGATGAAACGTCTAACGGACCAGCATCGGACTGAAAGGGAGTTTGTAGTTGGTAACTGGGTCCATTTAAGGCTCCAACCATATTGCCAAAATTCAGTCCAAGTGCGGCGGGTGCTGAAGCTAAGCCCCAAATATTATGGGCCATTTCAGGTGTTGCAGCAAATTAGTTCAGTTGCATACAAACTGGAATTACCTGATGGGTCACGCATTCACCCAGTTTTCCATGTCTCCTGCCTAAAGCAAAAGATTGGTAAACATGTTCAGTCACAAGGTTCCCTGCCTCCAGTCACTGCCGACGGAATACTACAACCCCAACCTGAATATATTCTAGATCGTCGCATGGTGAAGAAGGGAAATAAAGCAATCACTGAAGTGCTTATAAAATGGAAAGGTGCAAATGAGACAGATGCAACATGGGAACACTATCACCATCTTCTTCAGCGAATTCCAGACATTAACCTTGAGGACAAGGTTGTTCTAACGGGAGGGGATTGATACGTGCAAGTACTGTGGTAACGGGCTAGGCTTCTCTTCCATGTGTCAAATGAGTTTAATGGGTCTACCTGCCTTGGGTGGGTTGTTTATAGGTTTTTTACCAAGTCTAAAGGGTACTTCTCTGATTTGCTGCTTTAGTTAGGATGTTTACTAGGTCTAAGTAGTTGTTGGATTGGTTGTGTGTACGTGGGTATATGCAATGCCCACTTTCTAGTTTTTCTAGGAGTCTGTTAGTTGTGCTCTGTCATGATGTATTTAAGCATGATAAAGCTACTAAATAAAAGAACAGAGAAATTTGATTCCCATTTAATTCCTTAGGAGGTTTGCCTTCCCTCGAAGAAGGCCAATTCCATCAAAATTCCTCGCCACAGAAAAAAACATGCATCATTTCATCATATTTTTTTCAGGTCTAATCACTTCTTCCCTCCTTCATTTTCGCCACTTGTGCACCCATTGTAACCTGGAACTCATCAAAGCAGTCGGTTTTTTTTTTTTTTTTTCCTCCATCTTTGTTTATAGATACCATCTAGTATGTTTTTTTTATAAATTCTTCATCACTCATCTAGTTGCAACATTAATGTAGGAGTCTCTCTTCCTCTATTAGTTGTTTTAATATAGGTTTTCCTTTTTTTAAATAAAGAACTATAAAAATGAGCGAGATAATGTCTTTGAGATGATAGAACCTGAAGGTGTGTTGCTTTCCATGTGCTTGTTGAAATGTTTAAATGATATTTTCTTTAACTTTTCTTCGATAGAGAGTATCTTTTTTTATTAACTTTTAAAGTTGGAGAGGGGTGAGATGAATTGAGTAAGGAAGAGGTTGTTAATGTAAATGGATGTTAATTTGAATGAAGAAGAAGATGTTATGTAGAATGCTAAGTTTTTGATGAGGAAAAGGTTCTAAACGTTGATGAATTGTTGATATAAATGAGAAACGTGATGTTAATGTGGAACATATTGTTTATTTTAAATGTGGAATTTGTTATTCTTATTGATGGTAGTTTTTGTGGATTGTTTATGTAGATGATAGATGTGGCTGGTTGTTGTTTTGAAAGTGAAACAGGTCCTGAATATTATTGAGACATTTTGTAGATGTTGCTAGGTTTTCAATGATGAAGAGATTCTAAATATGGATGTTCATGTCTATGCAGAACATGTTGTTACCATGGAACATGTTATTCACATAAAACAGATTTTTTCAATATGCGTTAATGTGGATGAGTATTTATATATTAACTTAATACAAATTTGTTTATGGCGTTGTTTATGTGAATGGATGGTTATTAATTTGAAGGTAAAATAGGTCGTTAAGACAATAAACAGGTTGTAGATGATGCTAGGTTAGTTATGATAAAGAGGTTCTACATGTGAATGCTTTATATCCATGACGAATAGGCTGTTACTATGGAACATGTCGTTTATGTTGAACTTAATTTTAAATATAGTTTTTCAATGTTGACATGTTTTTGGAACAAGTCCTAAAATGAATGTTTATGTGGAAGGATAATTCACATGAAAATTAGACGGGTTTTAACGAGGACATCAACAATTTTTTTGTCGATGCCAATGAATTATTTCTGTCAGTTAAAAATTGGCTATCAGTCCATATTCATTGATATCGACTAATTATATGTCAATATTGACAAATTATTTGTCGACATTGACGAACACCATCTTTTACTCTATAAACTAAACATTGGCTATCGGTCCATATTCATTAATATCGACAAATTTGTTTTTGATATCAACGAACATTGTGTTTTACAGTACGAACTAAAAAATGACTATCAGTGCATATTTGTTAATATTGATAAATTATATGTTGATATTGATGATTTTTTTAACGATGTTGATGGATACTGTCTTTACACTACAAAAAGTGACAATCAGTCCATATTAGTTGATATTGACAAATTTTATATTGATATCGATGTTTTTTTTTGTTTGACATTAACGAAGACTCTATCTTGGACTGCGAATTAAGGAAAAGAGATGACAAGATAAGCGTGAAAGTAAAGCAAAGCGTTCTACTAACGAAGGATATAAATGGAGAAGATGAAAATGAATAAGAAAACTGGAAAATATATGAGTTCGAGTGATGAAAAGATGGAAATGCATAAAGAAGATGAGAATAGATGGTATGATTGTCTAGGGTTAGAGATGATTAGATGTGTGGGTTTGTTGAATGCATATGAAAAATCACTAGTTTTGATGGTGGGATGAAGAATGAGGAGCTTTAATACGTTTTCTTCTTCTTTCTCTCTTGTAACGTTTTGGGAAATAAGGGTTGTGTTGACATCAACAAATTAGGGGCAGAATGGGAAAGAAAAATGAAGATTTAGGCATGACTTCTTCCTATGATATCAAAGCTATTTGGAGTCCTCAATTGTGATTACTATTTAGTGAGATTTCTTTGGTAAACCCCCCCTAAAAATAAGGGATTTTACAAAAGATCTCATATAAAATATATCCCATACCTCTAAGTGGGTCCTCGAACACATGGATTACCCAAATCAATTGATTGTAATTTCAATAAGCACTAAATACCGCAAGTGCAGGGAGTCGACAAATAGACAGCATCAAATATGGGTCGAACCCATAGAGAGCAAATTAAGAAGAAAAATCTAAAGGTGTGACAAGTAATTAATAATGCATAAATTAAGCAAATAGATAGATAATGATAATAAAATAAATCAAGGCATTCAAAATCCAACAGCAATCCAAAACAACCTTTTTTCATGAAAACACATTTGTATCAGTGTTTCTACTTTAGATCTGAACCCAATAAACTCATCCAAATCCGGATAATCTAAATTTAAAACCAATTTTTCAAAGAGAGAATTTTTCTATAAAAATTAAGCAAAATACCCAAGACCTCCTTCCCTTTATCAAAGTACTAGAATTACTTAATCATTACCTATTAAGTCTAAGCATAGACCATAAAAAAGAGCATATTCCCAAGCATAATATATCAAAATCAAGCATAGATAATAAAAAGCTTATTCTAGCATTGTGAACTACAATAAGAAAGGCACTACTAGTATGAAGACAAGCCAACTTAATCATTGAAGAACATAAATAACTAAATCAACAAGCATTCTCATAAAGAAAAAAAAAAGTTAGGGACTACTTAACTTCATCTTGCAGCCTCAATCACTAAGTTAACCGGCCATTGCACATAAGAGAAAGATTGCTTTCATTGATAGCATTTTTAAGTACAAAGCTTCTGTTTCTCCTAAAAATTATGTATTGCTTGGACAAGGCCCCAAAGAAACCTTCATTGATAGCATTTTTAAGTACAAAGCTTCTGCTTCTCCTAAAAATTATGTATTGCTTGGACAAGGCCCAAAGAAACCTTTAAAATTTTGAAATAGTGGAGAACTAGACTAGAGAAACCTAGATCTAGAAGGGGAGATAAAGAAGAGAGAGGGGAGTGGTGATGGTCATCCCATCGAAAGGGAGAGAGAAAGCATGATTTTCCATAAGGGAGTCGTTCCCCGTAAATAGTTTTTTAACACAAAGTCCTTCTTGATCCTTTCTCTTGCTTGCAATTAACTTTAAAAGAGGATGGTCCCTAATCCTTCCTCTTACTTGCAATTATCTTTAAGAGAGGTTTGTCCCATGGGCTCCAAGTTTGGATGAGATAAGAAGACAGAGAGTTCCACTCTCCTAAACTTGCTGGAATTAATTTGAATTTCAAACAAAGATTGGGCCCACTTTTGTTGTAACTAATTGTAATCTCGAGTAGAAAATCCACAGCGAACTTCCCGAGGTCATAACTTGGTTATTTCAGCTCTAATTTGCTTGATCTTAGGCTTCACAAATATCTACTCTGAATAAGCTCTCCAGTTGTAGGCAAATCTCACTTATCAGACAGTCAGATTGAAAATTATAGCCATTTAAAAATGGATTATCTTGAGAAAAATGAGATTGACTTTCTTCTTGTAGTAGGACTCTTCCATAAATGAGAGATGGGGCCATTAAAGAGTGTTGTACGTCCCATACATAAGTGGAGTCCTCCTTGGACTCTGCTTCCTTTTTTCTTCTGCCTTCTTTCAGTTTGAGTCCAACTCTATCTCTCTTTTGTGATAATTTCTGCAACTTTCAAACTTCTTGAGAGATAAGGAAGGGGGAAAAATCTGGAGGCATCTAGAATCTTCCAGGATGAGGGGAGAGAGTGTGGGATGTCCCATAGGTATGTAGGTCCCATTGTTTTGACAAATCCTATACAATAAAACATCTAAATCACAAGTAATGAAATAATTAATGATGCAATGGATGAGATGCATGGGCCCTATCTAATGCAAGATGAATTAATGCAATTAATGCAAGGGGCCACAGTGCTTTAGATCTAACTGGCGAGACCCAGGGCTAATGTAATATACTAATCTTATAAATTCATGCAAAATAAAGGGTTTTTAGCTAATTTTGACAATAAGTCCATATATTTGCTCAAATGCATGTTTTCATGGGATTATGATGGAATTTGTCCTAATTAAGTCTACAAATGCACATGAAATGATGGTCTTTTAACACAATTTTGTAGACTTATCAATCAACTACTATATTGCTCCATTTTTTTAGACCAAGTTCCCCTTTATTTATTTTTCTTTTTTCTTTTTTTGAGTTAACGAGTAATGTCTTGAACTCGCAGGTGTCGACAAAATTGCCCTTCAGTTATTTTTTCGCGAGTTCGTGGGTAATATCTCGACTCCCCAATTAGCTTCATGCAGTGATTGGGATTGTACTTGCACCCTCTGAGTATGTTTTTCCCTTCACTTCCTTGAGGTTTACGGTGATCCCTTCTCTATTTTTCGAACTTGTAGGTCTTTATTTTGATGAGAATTAATTATAAAAGTTACAATTTTTCTATTAGCTTCTCAACTTAAAATATGAAAATAATTGAAACATGATTCACTTGCGAGCTTCATAGTTTATTCTCAAGCTCGAGAGTATATTCCCTAGTTTAAGAGTTAAATTTTCACCAAATAAGATGGTCTAAGGTGCATCATGTTGGGTAATTTCTTTTTCAAAATTAAGCTACAATTTAGATAACAATATTGGTTGAAGATACTCTATGTGTTTGTTGAATAATTTGATGTAAAAGAATGGATTTTGTACTTTTTTTGACAATTTAAGATGTGTTGTCATTCACGGTTACAATTATTGTCCTTCACAATGAGTTTATATGATTTAAAAATTCAGAAAAAGAATCCAACATAGCCTCACTTAAAATTTTCCAAGGGACATGACTAGTGATTTCAAAAATGAGACTTGCGAGCTTCAGCCCTTACAAACTCATGAAAAAAACAAGTGAAGGGCAATTTTGTCGTTACTCCCGAGCTTGAAACATTACTCACGAACTCACGAAAAAGCAAGTGAAAGGTTGGTATATGATCTTTTTTGGCATTACATCTATTTGAGGACGATTTTGGAGCTACAAGGATATTTAAGATTTTTTTCATAAATATCTAAAAAATAGCCATTGAAAAAAGTAACTATCGAAAAAATCATTTGAGGGGAACATCACAAACCACGTGGGTTTTGTATTAACTCTTGAAATAGGCAGGTCTAAGCCGAGTGTCAGAACCGAGTTGGTTTTGAAATAGACCCGTTTAGGTCCCGTGTAAAAAAAAAGGCTCCGGACCCATTTACCTATCGGAAGTTAAATGAGGTTCCAAACTCGATTTCTCACTAGTTCAAACCTTTAGGTAGTTGAAGAATCAGAGACCCATTTAGATCCCTAAGTAAGAGATTGTTCGCATTCGTTTAGGGTACTACCGGATGTGGAGATCCGTTGATCCAACCCTTTCGTAACCCGAAGCGGACGGGCAAGCGGGTTTTGATTTATGAATTGGTATGCCAAATTTTCTATTCCACTTGAAAAGGAAAAGAAATGATCCATAGATCAACTTTTTCCTGTAGAAAAGAAAAAAACTATTTTCTAATTTTTCATTGCACATGTGTTAAAAAGAGACATAATTTGATTTTAGAGATTTTTTAATATTGTGAAAGCCGAATTTTATTTTATTTGCCGTGAAAGGTGATTTTGTATTTGCTGTGGAAGGCGAGTTTTGGTGCCATGAAAGACGATTTTACAACTGTCATCGAAAAATATAAGACTTATGATTCTTGTCTCTTTTACAATACAATTACAATAAGAATTAAGAAAAGGAAATCTGACATCACAGAAAATTGCGGGGACTCGTTCAAATTAGTGGACTTAAGCCATGTTTAGGCTCCACTAAAGTTCGGATGATAACATAAGATGCTTTTGATTCTTTTAACTTGGCTTGATCCTCAAATTTTCAGAGAATAAGGATCAAATAGAGATCCTATATTCAATAAAAACTCAAATAGACGGGCTAAGGAGCCACGTCTAAGCCATGGAGAAAGATGGAGGCCTTGGGGATGCCCCCAAGGGTCTTCAATCACCTTGTGGTAGTGACCGCTTCATAATTTCTTCAACAAAGGAGAGATCATTATAAGAGTGTAGGAGCAACAATGTAGACTTAGTTTGGTATGTATTTGATCATGATAATTAGAACGGTGGGGGAGACCTCCTTTTATAGGCTTTTGGTAGAGCATGTGAAAGGTTTATGGGCTTTTAATGCATTAATGCTCCATCATGGGAGGAGTTACACATTTTATTATTATGGATTTGTAACTCCTTTTTCTTGAAATCTGATTGGCCAATGCAAGGTAGTGACCATTAATTGCATTGAATCTTTGTGATAGAGGAGTTATGCATTTTAATGCCATTGTAACTCTCATTTCTTGCATTCAGATTAGGCCATCTGAGATACTGGGTCATTAACCGCATCAAGTAGCCGTTAAAACACATGTTGGGAATCAAAAGGTCGTGGGCTGTTTTGCAACTTTTGAAATTCTTCTTGCGACGTAGGAGGCTTTGATCGATTGTGAATTTCACACATCATTTGATGTTGAATAGTCATGCAATTTCAGACATTGATCATCGCCGATGGGCTAATACCATCTGTCCTGTTGATTTGTTAATCTGCTGGACAAATAGTATACTATCTTGGTTACCCGGATCATGACTTTGACGTGTTAGATGACGAATCCTTGTTTTTTATGATGAACTTGTGATGTCGATGAATATCGACGGGTTTCAAGCCTCAAGAATCGGATTTTGATAATGTTCTATATGCAAAATGGCCTATAAATGGAAAAATGGGCCAAAAATGGGTTTTGCAACCATGCACCCATGGTCGCTTGTGACTATAGGGCCTTTTGTGCCCGTTTGGTCGCTTTTTTTTTATTTCTTCCTTTTGGCTTATTTTTTTTTACGACATTTTTGGACAATTTTTGGCAAGCCTTTTTGTTGTAGTTAATTTGATGGAAAGACACGCAAAACGAGGAGGTAAGTTTTCAAGTTTGCGAGAGGGTCGAAAAAGCCAAAACGATGTCAAAATGACCTGGAATTTGAGGCGAAGCTTTCATTGGCATGAAATAAGACCGACCATAGGCTTTAATTTGATTTTTTGAAGCCATTATGGGTCATGTCACGAGGAAGATGATGCGCTTTCATGTGCGGCCAAACGATGTCCGATTGATCTGAAGTTTAATAGAGAGCCTCCTGGAAGCCTTTTGAGACAATCTATTAACTCTAATTTGTGGATCATGGTCCCCGATGGACTTCGTTGCCGGGAGACCTAATTTTGCTAACGGAGGCCTGAAGTTAGGTCAAAGGATGTCAGAGTGACCTGCAACTTGATATGTAACCCCTTGGGAGTATTGTGAGAGCATCGATGTACTTTGTTTATAGAATGATGGTTTTGGCGGTCTCCGTCGCCGGGAGGCATTGTTTTGCCTTCAAAAGATTGGTGTTGGGTCAAACGATGTCAGATTGACCCGAAATTTGACATAGAGCCTCTTAGAAGTATTTTAAGACCATCCACATGCTCTGATTGAAGGATTGATGTCTCCGATACTAATGTCGCGTGGAATGGTTCGCGAGTAGAATGCAACTTTTACACTTTGGGCTTGGTGTCTGAATGGCCTGAAACTTGATGTAATGCCTTCTAGTGGTATTTTGAGACCAACTATGTATTCTATTTTGAGAAGAAGGGTCTTCAATACTTGTTGGAAGGTTCTGTTTAGCCACTGGAAGAGTGAAGTCAGGCCAAGTGATGCTAAAATGGCACAAAAGTTTGTGTACACTCCTCATGGCCATACTGAAGGATCTTGAAGTTTTCAAAAGATTTTGAGAAAATTTGATGCTTAATGTAGTTGTTGCCCATTTTTTTAAGAGAAGGATCGTTGCACATGAAATGACGTTGAAACTTCCTCAAAATGGTGTGAGACCTTTGAAAATCACATTTGCATGGCTTGATGAAGCTCATATGACTTTTTGATGTTGAAGATGTATGAAGAGGCATAAGTGACATTTTTTGTGCCAACAAAGATCATAATTTACTCCTATAAACTTTATCACACAAGAATGTTTGCTTTTGTAATGAGGTCACATCATTCCCTTCATGCTCCTAAATCTCCTCGTACTCTGGTCTTATTCAGTACCCTGCATAAAACTCATAATTGTTGTGCTGCGATTTTCCCTTCTTATTTTTGTTTTTCAAGATTTGAGGATGGGGCAAAAGATTTGTAGTAGCTGCGAGAGTAATAATGTCTCTAGCTCCTTTAGTTGGAAAAAGAAAGTCCTATAACACTTAAACTATCAACTACTAAGGACATTTGTAGGAGAAAAAAAGGTGACAACTGACTTACATGGAAAAGAAGATATGCCTACTTAAACTAAGGTTTGACTCATGTGAACAACTCCAAATAAGCTAAACAATATCGGATTATGATTATGATTTCTATTAAGTTTGCTCAATATGTGAACGGTATTTCCCTATGTGTTAGCATGTTTAAAATGGATTTTGATTATTTGACTTATATTTGAGTCGACACCACTTAACTTCAGTCTCATTAAGTTGGACGCAATTGATTATGGATTAAGTATCATATTAACTTGTTGCAGTGTAGTATAGACAAGTAATCACAGTTATTGCTTAGTACCATACATTGCCCAATCATGCAGTTGCGACCATGAGAGGGCTAACTTTTAAAAGGCCATATGTGTGTATCCCTTCAATAAAATTCTAGGGTACCTTTACTTGTATGTTCGTTCCCGAAAACGGTCACACAATAGCCCCAAGACTAGGATGATTTAGCCATAAGGTTTACTATTTTATTAGAAGTATATAATGTTTAACTTTGTACCATTTTGATTACGCATACTCTGATATTTTGTCCTTACCTTATGGAAATGTTTATCTATGTTATGAATGATTACACAAGGTTAGAAAAGTTTGCACTATCGAGGTTATCTCTTAACATTTTGTATTGCGCGAATCCCCATGAGTCGTGGCACGAAATTTGGATTTGTCAATTTGAGTTCGTGACAACCCTACTATACAAGGAAAAAATGACTCTATGGATGTTCTTAGTAATATATTTTTAACGCAAGGCCTCAAAAGTCTAAAAGAGCCAACAACAAAGGCTATTCTCCATATAAGAGTTAAAAGGGCACTTCGAAAGATATTTTTGCATTAAAATACAAAGAAATTGACTACATAAGGTGGTTAAAAATGAGGAACAAAGGTGAATTTCCAAAAAAGGACATAAAATAACATATTCTTTTACTTCTATTTCCCTAAAAAAAAAGAAATATTATTTGATATTCAATTTTTAAAAGGGTTTTTACTAAAAGCATCCTCAAATATCTCTATACCTCCAAAATCATCATATCAAATAAATCTAATGCCCAAAAGCATCTTCTACAGCGGACTTCATTTTTTTAAGACCAAATTGCCCTTTACTTTATCTCTCTTGAGTTTGAGACATGTCACTCGTGAGCTCGAGATATGACTGACGAGTTTGAGATATAACTCTTGCAAGCTTAGGATTTTGTGTCTATATATGTATGTGTCGAACATCATTCGCGACCTCGGGTATGAATTGAACATTAATTAACATGATTAAGTCGCGATATCGAGAAACAGCCTATGATGTCGAGAAAACACTTAAGAGTTCAATAGTTAAAGTTAACAAAAATATGATACATGTAGGTGCATTTATATTGACTGATAATTCTGAATCTGAATGAATGATTTCTGTAGATATATGAGTTTAACCATTATATTATGAGTTTCTTCAATAATGAATGTAGTGAATGCGAGCATTCTCTTACTACAATTTGTGGATATTTTACTATAAAAAATATAATTTTTTTTATTTTTACAAAAAAATAACACAAAAATTTGTGCTTCGCTCCATTCCCTGTTCGTAACTGTACTTTTATTACAGTCATTGAGGATTACCTTCAAAGTTAAGGATGTTTTTCCTCGATGTTTATTGCTTTAGAACATAGGTTTAAAATAAATGTTAACTACTTATGATATCCTAAATAAACTAGCGAGTTCGAGAATTGAAATAAATATAACAATTCTCGAAATACTTAAATGCGTGAATGTAGTTGAGTCTCGATGTCGCGAGAAAGGGGTTGAAGGGCAATTTGGTCTAGGAAAAATCAAAGTATATGCTTTTGGATATTACATGTATTTGAGAATGCTTTTGAAGGTATAAAAATATTTGAGGATGCTTTTAATAAAAACCCCATTTTGAAAATGAAGCTACTATAGGCACATACAAAGTTTCTCGGTGAACATATCTACTATGTGCACATCTAACAGCAATCGACATTTGCTCCGTGCATTTCCTTATCTTCCCAATTTGTCCAAGGCTCTTTCTCGGTGCACATCCCTTCTTCCCTCCAAGTCACGGTTTGAAGCAGAATCAGAAGCTTGTCCAAGACGACACCCGAACGCTGTACTCTGATGATTGACTTCCTTCTTCCCTCCTTTTTCTTCTTCTTATCCTTCCCCCTTTCCCTCCCATTCTCGATTTCCAAGCTCTACAAGGTTCCAAAAGCTTGTCTCCTTCGCA
Organism: Camphora micrantha; assembly: GCA_003546025.1. Taxonomy (NCBI): domain Eukaryota; kingdom Viridiplantae; phylum Streptophyta; class Magnoliopsida; order Laurales; family Lauraceae; genus Camphora; species Camphora micrantha. Next base: position 13,841,525 of record QPKB01000010.1, read on the forward strand.
CAATCGAGGATCCAAACGCTTCATTAGGTGATGCTTCTCTCTATTTATCATCCCTCATTTCATTAGATATTTAGTTTAGATACATTCTAGGAAGATTAAGATGTTTAAAGTGGCCATTCACTCCCTCCTTCACTTAATCTCCGCGTGGCCTAGGGTTTTTTTTTATTTTTTTATTTTTTCGTAACTGTTCAGACTTTCAGGTTTGAACAGTATGCATGTAGTTTGGACGTAGATGACTGAATGACATGCATATTGTTCAAACATGTGAAACCGAACGCCATGCATACTATTCGGTATCTAATAACCGAATAGGGACACGCAGTTCGGCATGTCAGGGCCGAACATAGTAAATTTTTTCTGTTATTTTAAGATTTCCTTCTGTTTTTTGAAACTATAATTCCTTTGTTGGCTGACAGTTATATCTTCTCTTCAATTTGCAATCATGGACATGCCCGGACCTTCTCAAATTTAGCCGACCACTTCGCATAGGAAACAGAGGGCGATAAGACATGAGGTCACAACAGCTGAGCCGCCTGAGGTAGGGGAGGAGGTGGTGGAAGAAGCTCAGGCTGTAGATAAGAATGGCTGGCCCGATGATGCAACAAACATCAGAGCTGGTGAGGATGATGCACAGTACATGACACTTGACCATTTCATGTTGGTTCGGACGATTTCACCTTGCTGCCAAGTTTCAGCAACGGCTGTTTGGAGAGGAGAGGTATTCATATATAATTGAGTGAATTTAATACTTAAGTGTTCCCTTTCACTAATATATGAAGACGTGTGCTGCAGGTTCGCCGCCCGTTGAAGTGCGACAGCCATGGCAGAAAACTCCGACATTAGCCAGTCAATCAGAATGGTGCGCCTAACACCATTTTCAGAGATATTGTGGTCCAGTCAAGGCTGGCTTCGCTGATTACATCTTCATATAAATACATCAATAGGTATCTCATATTGTCTTTTGTTGAGAGGTGGTAGCCCAAGACGAAGACATTTCTCTTGCCCTTCAGTGAGATGACGATCACATTAGGCGATGTGGGCATCATTCTCGGTATTCCACTGACCAATGGTTAGTATCGGCAGATCTACTGTCACATGAGGTGGTTATTGACTTAGTGAGCTCACAGCTAGGCGTCTCATGCGAGTATGCATAAGATGAACTTAGTGGTGCTTGGGGCTCGTCCGTCAGATTGGAGTCGCTGAGGGGCATTTTTGGATAGATATCCGATGCGGACCCAAAGGACAATATCTGCCATGCTGCCAGAGCGTACCTGTTGTACATATTGGGCAGCACACTATTTGCTGAGAAGACTGGCACGCGAATTTCAATCATTTCTCTGTAGTTGCTGACGAACTTGGATCGGGTTGATACATATACTTGGGGTGCTGCTGCCTTGGCATACCTTTACAGACAACTGGGACTTGCCATGCGGGTTTCCATCAAGCAAATAGGTGGTTATTTGACGCTTCTAGAGGCATGGATATACAAGCATATTTTTTGCAATTCAGACCTACTCCAAACACCGGCTTGCTGCCTCGTCAACCTTGGGTGCTTCGTTGGATACCACAGAGAGATACTGGAGCGGACGTTTCTTTTTTACATGCACGTCTGGAGACTCTTGAAGGCCGAGACCTCATGAGATAATATGATAACCTCTCTTAATGTTATAGGTATTTATTAAATAAAATTCTATTAAATGCGTCTATTCTACGCTATGCAAGTAGTGTGGGATTTGTATTATCGTCATAGGGATGATCGTCCCTTCCATGAGGTTGCCTTTTATACCAGCTACCTAAAATGTATGGACATTGTCGAGCCATACCATCTTGATAAAGTGTCGAGCCAGTTTGGTAGGATACAGACGATTCCTTCTGTACCACTTGCTCCGGTTCACGCCTTTCGTGGGTCCACTGCAACCCAATCTCGTATTGCAAACCTGTACCTAGACCAAGAATGGGAGAGATGGGCCAATAATCTACCGTCTCCTCTAAATCGCAGTGCGCTAGTGACTCAACTATGGGATTGTGTGTAACACCCCAATTTCAAATATCGAGTTTACCGCAAAGGTACTCGAATTTGGCACACTATTTCCCAAAAAATCCTAAAACTTTTAAGACCATAAGTCCACAGTAAGGTCCAATTTAAAACTTTTTAACAACATATGTAATCAATAGTTAAATGTGGAAGCATATAGAAAATAGCAGAAGCAAGAACAATAAAGTACGGAAGCTGTAAATGTATCAAATCCATCATGAGCAAGCGTAGTAAGGCAACGGTCTGGTTAATCTCAAAGTAAGAGTATAATGTGTATAAATCATATAAATAGATCCCACCCTACTCACACAAATGACACTCAAAACCCAAAAATAGAAATCACTCAATCCCTAGTATAGGTGCTCCAGTCAACGGCTCGGCCTCCTTGTATGCTTGTCCCCACCCGTACTCATCCGCTATGGGCGCCTCAATGAGCGCGTTCCCCTTGGGGTCGAAGATAATACCTTAGCACTAAATGATAGGTCAGATCCAAGTATTTGGCAAGGCACAATATACAAGTAACATTGGATGTATGCATCAACAGAGAATAGAGACGATAATAATATAATGAGAGTGACAAAGGTACAATGCTAGGTAATCATGCAAGATATCAATATGAAAGTAAAGCATCTAATCTCATCATCTATCAATATGGCACATTCACATGAGCTGGCCACCATGAGATATTATGCTACGGCCCTCCTATATTGTCGTCCCGTCGCAGCTTGGAAAGTAAAGTATAATGCAAGGGATTACGAGCTCCACAAATAATAATAACAATATAACAGTCCTAAGAAATATATAGACCGCTACCGGAGTTCGCCGGCCGTCTATCCATAACTCATCATGATAGCCTCATCCACAATAATTAACTCCTATCAAGGATGATCAGTCCAATGGCTAAACTTATAACAACTGAGTGAATGTTTAATGCCGACTCAAGGAAATAAGTAAAGGTCTTTATCTGTCTAGTCTATCCTTGCGCGGGCAAGGTCATAACATGTCCATACAAGGTCCGGTATTCAAGCCCAATCCAAAGTCCAAGTTTATCATCAAATCCATGGCCACGACTTACCATGTCATGGTCTTAGTCCAATACAATCCAAGTATATCATCACTATTTATGTCTAGCATTGTTCAGTCCATTTTCCATTCAGAGATTGGTTTATAAAGCCATAATAACATTCCTCTTCATCTAAGGCATCACATCAATCAATCCTTAGGCCATATGATGGCCCGCCTAGCCACAGACATGGGTTAAATGTCCTCCATTCGTAACACCAGGTCACTATTAGGAAATCCTAGGTTCAGGTCTTCCAATTTTTATTTAATTAATAAGTATGAACCACTAAATATATACAAGAGTGAACAACAATGAATAGGGTCCAACATATCCCCATAACCATGCCACCAATCAAATGGGGGAATAACAAAGGTCCAATCCTAGGTCATGGCTCCCTTTTAAGGTCCTGGTCTATGTCAGTCTATTCAATTCCTAAATGTAGTTTCAGATGCCAAGAATAGTGTATCTAGTGCTCTTGAAGTTACGGGCACCTTCGACGACATTTAAGGGTTGAACCGAAATCCAAATAATACATAAGACCGTACTTTAGTGGCCCCCTGAGTCAAGGTCAAGCCCAACCCATAACTCATGCTTGACACATTAATGGAAGTCCACTTGTATGGTTAATGGGCTCCACATCAGATCACAACAACAAATTACACAAAACTGGAAAATCATTGTCGACAGTGTATCTAATCGACATCATCCAAGGGTGGTCGACCGGGTACACTAACGAAGTCAGGATTCTGACTCCCAGGTCGACGTCCTATCTAGTTTTTCCGGTCGACATCGTGGCCAGGGTGTCAATCAGGTATATAGAGATTTTTGAACAAAAAACCTGGCAGACATAATTCTTTTTCTGAAATTCCGCAATATGTTCGGTCGACATCATGGCTAGGGTGTCGATTGGGTACATAGAGATTTCTGTGACCGAGAGACTTTTCAGTCCCCAGTTATTTTCTGAGTTTTCTGTGTATCCAGTCGACATCCTCCAAGGCCGGTCGACCGGGTACACATGAAATTCAAAATTTTTAGATTTCTGTAACTTTTCTAACTCACTCCAATTTCCATAAAAACCCAGCCAAATCTCGTCCATTCATCATAAAACTGTATCCCAAACATCAAGATCACTCAATCTATCACAATCCATCATCAATTGGGTCATTGATAATCCAAATGGGAAAAACCCATCCATCAAGGCCAAAAATCCAAGAAAACAAGATTTAAAGAGATAGATCTAACAATCAAACACCATATGAATTGAAATTGCAGAATCAAACAAAAAAAAAAAAACATGTATTTTATGTTAAATATGTATATTGTACTTGGCTCTAAACCAATTTGTAAAGAAAAAGGCTGAAAAAAGAGAAATCCAGGCTCCAAATATAGAAATTCAAACTCTTATGGCTTCCAATATCTCAAACAACCCCAAAACTTAGATCTAAGGATATCTACAGCTCTTAAACCGAGATCCACATGAGAATTGCATAAGGGAAAGGGAATTCCTAGAGAGAGAATCTCATGAAAATTGAGTTAGAGTGAGAATTACCTTGTCTGGTAGAGAGAAGAGAGATCTAGGAGATGAGAGATGTCATTTGGAGAGATAATAGCAGGAACTTGTAGAGAATTCTCCTTCCTTGTAGGTAGAAATCCTAAATCTAGGATTCTAGAGAGTGAATTGGAGGAAAAACTTGGAGGGAAATGAGAGATCATTGGAAATAAGGGAATGGCTCTTTTATAATTTTTTGTGTTGAAAAGGAAAGGTCCTAATTGTCCTTTTGGTATTTGAGTTTTAGATAAGTACATGGGCTATTTGGATATTTTAGGAGTAGTTAGAATATTTTCATGTAGAAACCCCTATCAAGGGCTTCTTACTAACTAACAAACCTATAAAAATCTAATAAACACCCTATAGGTTCTAGAAAATACAAAAATGGACTAAAAACTAGAAAATGGGCTAAAATCCTAAGAGAATACCAATCTACCCTTACTAACCCCTTTTAAGTAGTATAATTAGCTAACATATACTATAATTTAAACAAATTAAATAAATATGAGGGTCCACAAGGGTGGGGCCTCACACTGTGTTCTAGGGTACATGGATTGGTATGCATGGGTGTCTCACCCGCTTATCTAGGAGCCAAATAAGCGGTCCTCGCTCGACCCACTCGTGTAGGACTCTCAGGGTGTCTTCACCATAAACCCTCAGTTGGTATGGTTAATGGTGCTAATAATCTTATTGAAATTATATTATCTTGTTCAAGCACTGATTTGTTTGTATAATTTTAGGATTTAGCTTGTCGTGGATTTGTAGAGTATTACGGGACCGATTCTTCAGAGGGGACATGATTTGAGCATTCGTGACTCGAGCGCTCTCTACTTGGCGGTTGAGTAGGTGGACAGATTGAGCCGATTGATGTCTCTCGAGGAAGCTCAACAGCCAAGAGCATGTACCCAGCCGAGGACATACAGCCGCACTCGCACCCGATGGGGGTCCCAGCCATGATGTGTCTTCTCTTGTCCCAGCCATGATGTGTCTTCTCTTGTTTTTCTTTTTTTGTTTAAAAGAGGTGTTTGATGACCCGTAGTACTTGGATTCTATTGTAGTTGACAAAAATAGGTTTTTTTCTTTTTAAACATGTATTGGATGTTGCACTTTTTTGTTGTTTGCGATACATTCGTATTAGATGTCTTTTTATTTTGTTGTTTGCTATCATGTATTAGATGTCTTATTATTTTATTACAAAAGAATATTGTGGCTAAATTAAACCTGTTCGGTCCTGAGTGACCAAACAAATATGTCGGCATTCGGCCACCTAGGGTCTAAAATTCACCTTTTACTTTTGATTTTTAACCACCCTTTATTTTAAATTCCCCATGTGTTGTTATAAATTTGTAATGCACGCAAACAGGCACTATCCCTCCGCGGGCTATATCAAAAAACGCAGGGACTATAGGAAGATTTTAAAATGTACGAGGCATTTTGAGGGAAATTTACGTTCTAAACAACTTCTGTTAAAAATTTCCTCACCTTTCTGTTCAGCTCTTCTCTCGCTGCATCAATCAGAAGTGCGAGGAGAGGAGAGGAAAAATGGCGAACATCAGCAGCACCAGCACCCCCTCTCACACTCTAAAACATGTAGAAGAAGAAGAGGACGAGGTCTCTTCCACCTTTCCTCTCCAACTCATCAGATCTCATCCGATCCCTCCCGCTCCCAACGGCTCTGATTCCTCCATCGATTTTCTCCACGATTTCGCCGGCTTCTCATGGATCGCCTACGCCGCTTCTTCTCTTCTCGTTATCTCCCACTTCCCTTCCCCTCTCTCCCAAGAACAAACCCTAATCGGCCCCATCTTCCGGCAAGTTCTCCAGCCTCCCTGCGGCGGAGACGGCCCCGCGGAGGTCAAGGCCGTCGCCTGGTCCCCGTCCCTCCCGTCCGATGGCGAGATCGCGGCCGCATCCGAGAATCGGATCTGCTTGTATTCGGCAGAACCTGGAACCGCAGAAGGTGCGCGGAAAATCGGCCTTGTCTTCCCTTTTTCGCTGTTCTTTTGAATAACTGGGCGTTTTTTAGTTGTTGAATCTTCCATCTGATGCATCTGAATATTCCACGAATTGACTGACACTCAAGTGTGTAGATTTTGAGCAAAATTGAGCAATTTTAGTAGCATGAGAGATGAGCGTATGAGTGTTAGTTGTTGATGATAAATTTTGTAATGGCACTTTCCATCTGCTATTAAAAATTGAAGCGATACATTATAATTGATCTGCAGCACTTTTAGTGTAGTGCTTCAACACTCTCTAAATCACACACTTGCGTCCCTTACCAGCTGAGCTACACAGCAACTGTTTTTTTTTTTGGGAGAAGGCAATATAATATAATATAATATAGTATAATGTACTATAGTTTCTGTGGGTAAGTTGGTACAGAAAAAGGGCTTGAGTCGTGCATTTTTGTTTTGACTTCTTAATAATGGACATTGGATTGATCATAGGTGATCCCTGAAATAGATATTAAAACTGTCATATATGTATTGTGAGTGACACCATGATAATTCTGAAATTTGGGTAACTATAGAATGGTGAATATTGAAAAAAAAAAAAAAAAAAAAAAAAAACTATAGAATGGTGACGTAGGGTGAGCAAAGTCGAGACAACCTATACAGCGTGTTGTGTGATTGTTAAGTACCGCTTGGAAAAGCGGTACTTCTACAAGCCATAGTGACACTCAAGGTGCCATTTGCCAAGTCAAAAAATAGGGTATGTTTGACTTAAAACTGATCCTAACTGATGCTTTAGTGGTTTATAGTTTATACTCTTTGGGAAAGGATATTTCTGTCTCCCTTTGAATCAAGATTAAGAACATTTCCTCTTATTCGAGGAGTAACAAAAGAGAAGAGAATCCAATCAGACATCAATGTCTAAAGCAATCATACAGCTTTGTTTTGTTTTTTTGGTTTTTCCCGCTTTTCTTTTCGTTTTTTTATACAGTTTTGTCCCTATATTACTTTTATTATCTAACAAGTTTACTTATACTATATTATAAGTTTGCCAGTACTACTTTTGATATATGACAGGTTTGCCCATGTAACTTTTATTATATGACATGTTTGCCTTTTCAATTGAATCATACATGCTATGTGTCTCATTAAATGGTCTATGTCTAGAATGCTATAATTGAAATGGCGCTATTTCAGATAGATTAGAGTTTCCAAACAGGCTCATAGATTGGAATTGTTGTATGGAGTTGAATGCTATGCAATAAAGAAACAGTAAGAAAAAAAGTACATTTGGTTGAGATAGTTGGAAAAATAGAAAGATGAAGCAAGAGAAGAAGATGAGGGAGATAGAGAGAGATTGTGAACAAGAGGAAAGAGGTCGTCTTTATCATCCCAGTTCTCCCTCCCGTTTCCTTTTTATTGGGCACTTTTGATAGCATCTAATCCTTATTCCTAATAGGATTCCTAATTCCCTTACAGTCCTACACATGCCAAAAGGTAGGAGCTGATGGGTCCCGGGGTGACCCCTTACATTAAAGATATGATCCATGGGATCCTTTACATTAAATTCCCAATACTACCCCTCAAGTTGGGGTAAAGATATCATCATTTCCAGCTTGTGAAGAATAGTACATAGCTTCTTTCTATCAAGGGACTTGGTAAAGAAATCTGCCAGTTGATTGTCTGATTGAAGAAATTTGTGCCGATAATATTTTGGAGAATTAAAAATGATAGTCTACTAAAATGTATTTGGTTTTTTCATGGAACATTGGACTCTCTAAGATGTACATGTTACGTAACTGTCTCCGTGTAGCTGTATTGGTATCTTAACCTTTATGCCAAGAGCCTTCAAGAGTGACTGTAGTCATAAAGCTTCACATGTTCCATGATATGTGACCTGTCTACGACATGTTGCTTCTTACTTTTCCATTTAACAAGATTCCCTTCGACGAGTGTACAGTATTTTGTAGTGGACCCATTGTCATCCTTGCAGTTTGTCTGATCTATATTCATCATCACCCATCATCATCATCAAAGCCTTGTCCTAACTATGTTGGGATTGGCTACAAGAATTCTATTTCTCCCTTCAGAATTTCAGATATATCCTGAGCCAAATCCTCAGATAAGTTGCATGTCTTGAGATCTAGTTTTACTACTTCCATCCACGTCTTCTTTGGCCTGCCCCTTAAACGGGTTTCTCTGATCTTATCCCTATTGATGCCACCCCTAAATGCTCTTGAAAGCACTCATTTTTTATTTTATCCTTCCTATTTTTACCACACATCCACTTCAACATTGTCATCTCTGCCACATCCATTTTTTCCATATTTTGTTTCTTGATTGACCAACATTCTGCTCCATAGGTCATAGCTTGTCTAATCACTGTTCTATAACATTTTTACTTCAATCTCGTTGGCATGCGCCTATCACTAAGCCCTCCAAAAGCCAGTATTCTATGTTCGACATATTCATCAATCTCTCCATCCATACTAATTATCGAGCCAAGGTAACAGAATGAATCTCTTTATGGTATCTCTTGGGCTTCAATTCTCAAAGTAGTTTAAGCTCGTTGTATATGCCCATTGAAGTTGCAATTCATATATTCTGTCTGGCCTGTATCTGTGAACACCATTACAATTTACATTTAAACCCATATTATTATTTTTAGTGTAGAGTAGTGCTTTCCTTGGCTCTGACTTTGGGTACTTAAGAATTCGGTGAACTGCATCCAAGTGAAGCTTACGTGGTGACTGCAAAAAGATGGAAAACAATGCCAATAATTATGTTCTTAAGTTAAAAGAGTTAGGGGAAGGAGGAGACCAAATAATACCTGAAATAAATGAGTAAAAGAAGGCATTTTAGATTCTCGAATGACAGTGGAAGTGTCTTTAAACATGGCTGAGCGGGAAATCTGAAGTCTGAACTAACAAAAGCCAATACTAAATAGAATGATGATCATAATAATCATAATTGAAATCTTGTTCCATCCATTTATGGTTAGCTTTTTGAAGTCTTCTTCTCCATTCGTATCTATGTCACTTCTAAATCTGATAAGTTACTTCTTACTACTACAAGTTAAATCTTTCTAAGTTTACCGGTTTTAGTCTCAAAAGAAAGTAGAAATATAGAATGTAAAAGACAATAAAAGGTCAAATTATAAAATGATTGTAGATTTTCATAATTATGGTTCTACCTGATTTCATTTTTCACATTTTCAGGTTCTTTCTTTTGGAGGCAGATTGCTGGACTTGTTCAATCATCTGCAGTGGAAGCCATGCAATGGACAGCATCTGGAGATGGATTAATTGCAGCAGGTATTCTGGAGGTGGTATTGTGGAAAAAGAAGAATAAAATATGGGAAGTAGCTTGGAAGACAAGAACTGAAGCACCTCAAACTCTGGTCGCTGCGACCTGGACTATTGAGGGACCTGCAGCAACAGCAGCACGTGCTTTTAATCATCCCGGTGGTCAACATTTCGATCTATCTTCTCTTCCTAGGGAGGCAAGCCGATGTGTATTGATTTATCATGGTGATGGAAAATCTGGCTTTGTGAAACTCGAGCTTTGTCACCCTCAACCTGTTACAATGATCCAGTGGAGGCCATCAACTGTAATAGCATCAAAGAGCTATGCTTCACATTCAAGAAGGGAGGTGCTGCTCACATGTTGCTTAGATGGAACCGTGAGATTGTGGTGTGAGATTGACAGTGGGAGGTCTAGGAAACCTGTCAAGGATGCAATTGATCAGAAGACAATCAAACGTTCATTTCATGTTGCTGCTGTGATTGAAATGAATCAGTTGTTGAAAGGAACACTTGGTACAGATGCCTTCATCAGATGGGCAGTAGACGTCAGGGATTTAATTTGCGAGTTTCAGGGACCCAGGGATTGCTTTCCAACAGAAGTTTCTGAGTTTGACACGGCTGGAAGGTGTGAGTGGTTGATTGGGGTAGGACCTGACTCTTCCCTTACTTTCTGGGCCATCCATTTCCTTGATGATCTATCCCCGTTACGTTTCCCACGGATTACCTTATGGAAGAAGCAAAATCTACTTGATTTCCCAGCAGGACATGTCTGGAATACCAGCAATCCAAATTCAAGAAGTCGACCTATCTTTGTGCAAGCTGCTGTTTCAAGGAGCCAGCTGTCTGGTCCACCAACCATGTGCTCTTTGCTTCTATTGCAACCTGATAATTCCATCTACTGGTCACAATTGTATAATCCAGTTTCTGGTAATGCAGAAGATGGAATTTTGAGTGAAGCCAGCAAGGAGAGCTATCTATCATGCTTTTCTAGTGGAAATCTTAATCAAGATGGCCATACTGGACATATTTTACAGGTTGCAGTCCATCCTTTTAGTTGTGAGGTCGAGCTTGTTGTTTCTCTGGACTCTGATGGTTTGCTTCTATTTTGGTCCCTTCCTACGATGAATTGCAATTTTGGCCTGCCGACTCTGGTTAATCCAACATGGAAACTTCTTGGTCGAATTGCTACTCATGATTTGTTGACAAACGTTGCATATTCAACTTTGAGGTGGGCACCTTCTGTTTTAAATGAGAAGCAGCTTCTTCTTATGGGACACGGAGGTGGCATTGATTGCTTTATGATCATAATTTCCGGAAGTGAAGGAGAAGAATTATTTTTCCACAAGATATGCACGATCCCTTTTCCTGGTCACAGTCATGGACATGGCCCTGACCACATATATACAATATCTTTACACTCCACCTGCACCCAGAGTTTTGTTTCTGATAGTTTTATATTAATAGGTATATGGATGAAGGAATTTCTGGCTTTGTCCTGGAAAGTTGTGGTGCACTCAGAGGATTTAAACGGTAGCAGCTGTGCATGCGGTTTTAATACTGGAAATGTTGCTACACCCAAAGCTCAGATGTTTGAGTGTGCTTTAGATGGTAGAAGGTACTGTGTTGTTGCCAACCTGTGTTCATCAAAGCTTCCAGATCCTCACAGTCATGATCATGTTACTAGTGTTGCTGTGGCATGTCCAGAAAATTGGATGCCATCTGTTCAGAGAAAATGGCCTTTTAATGGTTTGTGCAATAATGCTTCCACATATCAGATGGCCACAGGCTGCTCTGATGGAAGTTTGAAACTTTGGAGAATTTGCCAAGTGGAGTCATCTACTTCACATTTTGAGGGTGAGCCCATAACCTGGGAGCTTGTGGGCAAGTTCACTGCAAATCAAGGTCCAGTTAGGATGATTTCTGTGTCCAGCTGTGGCAGTAAGATTGCAACAATTAACACAGTGGATTCAGACAGTTCTGACTTTCTTCATATATGGGAATCTGTTTGCCTAACCGGTGTAGGGAATTTCTTTCTGGAAGATAGTATCCCCCTAGATGGGTCTGCTGTTGCTCTTGATTGGCTGGCTGTTGGAAATGGCCAGTTGCTACTTGGGGTTTGCATGCAAAATGAGCTGCGCATTTTTGCCCAGAAGAGGTGTATTAAACCAATTCAGGCAAGATCACCAAAATTTTTGGCACCGCATGTTTGGTTTTGTGTTGCATTTGGTTGTACTTCACCTACTACTAGAGATTTTTTTTGGGGCCCTGGGTCAATGCCTATTCTTGTTCATGATGCATTCTTTTGTCCTTTTAGTCTGTGGTCATCCTGTATAGATGTGACAAGCCAATTTAATTTCTGCTCAAAATGTACCAAAGAATGGCCTGCTCATTGTATAGGTGAAATAGACAAGTATATGTTTTATTCTGTTTATACTGGTGATATATGTAATACCAAAACATCACCAGTAGATGAGAATGACAGGGGATGTGAGTTACTGGCACCTGCAAACATCAAGATGAAAAATGAATACGGATTCTGCAATTTTTGTTTAACTATATCTCAACAGCAATATGAGTTTTTCACCAACGGTGGATTGCACAATATGCTAGAAAGAGTGGAGAACTTATGCGGACCTTTGCCCATCTATCACCCGGAGGCAGTCTTTCAGTGTCTGTGTTCAGGTATTGATTCTAACTAACTCTTTAATTATACTTCATATTTTCTCTTATTATTTATAGATTCTACAAGTCTGTTGAGAAAACCGCTATTTGTGCTTGTTTGTATAGCCAAAATTGTCACCCAACTATCTTTCTTTTTGTAGCTAAATTGTCATTGCCCCCATCATGCATATATTTTTTAATGTGCAACATCACGGGGTCAGAATTAATGTTCACATATTGCTTTTTAGCATTGTTACTTTGTGAACATCAAATTGACAAATTAGCAATTAATATATTTTTAAATGGTAGAAAATAAGATTCCAGTGCTACACATGGATTTATGCAACAATAATAGCGGCATCTTAAGTATCCTTGGTGAGGAATTCATCCTTTGCATTGTTACAGTTGAAGTGGCTATGGTATATACAACTTTAATTTTAGTTCCTTTGAGTATATGTTATATGAGATCCAGTTTTATATATATATTTATGTGATACTCTATCCATTAAAGATGCCCCAATTACGGAAAGTCATCAATATTTTATCTTCAGATTTGCTAAATAATGCCAACAAACTTGTTCAAACCCACAGGAAATTAAATTCTGAAGAAAATCCATCACTTACCAGTTACCAGATTTTGTTTTAAGCAAGTATTTTGATTTGTTGCTAATAGGAAGGATTTATAAAGCAAAATGGAAGACTAAGTGACAGTCCTTGCTATGTCTTTCCCCTGTGAATATTGAATATTCAGTTGTAACTTCTTAAGGTTAGTAATGGACATTGGACATGCTATTTCCTTTTCATTGTGTAGAAGTCCTAGTGCATGTCCTTTTAGTTGGGTAAACGGTTTTGTTCGGAGATGATCTTAGACATCGTTTCTGTTTGTAACTAAGGATACAAGTACTTGGTTGAAGCCTTTTGTGTTCTTACAAGTTCCTTATTCAAAAACAGAAAAAAAAACCCCATTCAAAAAGAAAAAAAATTACAAATTGATTTTGTTCCAAAAGTTTCCTTGAATGTATGTAGTACAGTGAATCTAATACTATCAGATTCCGGTTAATGAATGCAGATCCATTTGTTTGCAGGGAATTGGAAACGTGCTTATGTTGCTGTTCGTCATCTTGTCGAATGTCTTGGTTCTGCTGAAACCTCCGATAAATGTGGTGAAGCTAATAATTTCAGAAAGCCTTGTAATATCATTCCCCAGATCCAATTGTCCCAATATTTTGGGGGACTCTCCTCAAGCATACATGATAAAGGGTTACAATGGGGTGGTGGCATATCTTCGGAAATAGCTGGCTCACTGTTTGAGAGAAGTTTTTTTCCACTTGAGGAAGTTAATTCAACGGCTTCTTTTTCTGGGAATATGCTTGGTGTCACTCCTGAAAAATCTGAGATCACCCGTTTCATAGAAGCTCTAGAAAAGTCACATGACCTAACTGCTATAATGAACATGGACAAAGCACAAATTCTTGCAACGGTAGATCTTCTGGGTGAAGTTTGTGATTCTTGCTATTCGTCTGCCTATGAAAGTTTCGATGAACCAGGGCAAAGGTACTTCTTCAGTTAAATTACAATGTTCACCATTAATTTGATTTCTTGATTTATAACTTTTATATTGTTACCTCACATGTTAGCATGCTTCTACCCTTGTTCATCTGCGCATTTATTTTTAACTTTCAACATATATGTCAACAACTATTTTTAACATGGAAGAATAGTAATTTTAAATTCTTTATTTTAAAAAAGTTTCAGAATCTAAATTATTCTTATGCCTCTCTGAAGTTGTTAGATTGAATTTTATTAGATAAAAGTGGTTGTCATCCTATCAGAACCAGAGTATGAAAATTCAGTAGTTCTTAGTAGCATGTATGTTCACCGCCTAACAAAAAAGTTGGGGACCATCTCAATAAACTGATGCAATTGTAAGCAATAAATGAAATAAAATAAAGAAAGTCCTAATGCAATCAGTCATTTGCCATATGTTATAAAAAGAAAAAGAAAAAAAAAAATTCAGTCATTGGCCATCTCAGTGAACATTAGTAGCATGCTTAGTTATGTGGGGAATTGGATCTCATATTAGGTGGATTAACATTTTTTCATTTCTACAACTAACTCTACTATAACCAGGGCGCCTTTTTTTTTTTTTTTAATGGTTACTTTGATTAATAAAGGCAAACAGAACAAGAGATGTGTACTGACAAGTAAAAACAAGAGAGCAGGAAAACAAAATAAAATCAAGAACCCAAAACCAACCACCTAAGGCCCTGCTTAAGAGAAGGCCTGCCTTTTCCATTGATACACTATTTGATCTATGGAGAACCCTTTAAAAGACGGGTTGACGGACACATAGAGAGCCACTAAAAACTTGGTTTTCTCTACCAAACTACTTTCACTGGATGATATCCCTTCAAAACATCTTGAGTTCCTTTCCTTCCATATCATCCAGATTATTGCCAGAAATGTCAACCTCCACATCTCCTTGCCTCTAGGATACCCGAATGGAGCCTTCCAAGCCTGGAAGAGCTTGAGGAGAGAATTAGGGAGGACCTAGCTTCAATCAAACCACCTTACCACTGTCATGCGAATAGATTAAGCTATTTTGCAATGCAGCATGAGATGGTCCACGGATTCCTCGTACCTCAAGCACAAACGGCAGCCGTTTTTTTGAATGGTTACAAAGGTCAGCCATTTACTATAGTCATCCCTCGCCTCCTTAAAATATCCATAGTACGAATTCTTTTCCGAAGGGCCAGCCACCCAAAGGCGATCGATCACCCTTGGGAGAGCCTTCAACTTCCATATGCTGTACACTACACTTGTCTCCCTCAGATTGTTAAGAATAGTCTTGAAGAAAGAGGAAACTGAAAAAGTCTAGTCTTTTGAGGCTTCCCACACCCTAGTGTCTGCCCCACTATCCGGGATGTTTGTATCATTCAGGAGGTTTAGGAAATTAGGAGTGATATAAATTGGGATTCTTCATAGTTCTTTAGGTTCCTTCTAAAAGTAGGACACCAAACCACCTGCCCTCCAATTCTATTCATACAGGAATTGGCCTTTGCTTCCTTATCCTTCGCTCACCTAAATAGATCCAGGAATTGAGTACTCATAGTCCTTTCTTCAGCCCACCGATCTTTCCCAAAGAGGATCCTCTCCCCTGATCCTATTTGGTATCAAATGTTCTCCATGAAGAGCTTCTTTACCGAGAGGATTCCTTTCCAAATTGCAGATGGGTGTGTTGGGGCCTCTTGGACTTCCCATCCATGTCTCGGAAGATTATATTTCCTTTCTAGCACTTGTTTCCAAAGACCATCTGTACCATCTCCTATCCTCCACAACCATTTGCCGAATAGGGCTTGATTCATTGTCTAAGAGGCCTGATTCCCAAACCTCCTTCTTCCTTTGATTTACTGATGGAAGTCCATTCCACCAAGTGGAAGCTTCTTCTAGGTACTATTTTCGTACCATAAGAACTCTCTCTGCAACCTTTCCAATCTCTTTATAACTGAGGCCAGACATTTAAAAATGGAGAAGTAATAGACTGGCAGATTCGATAACACTGATTTGATTAGGATGACTCTTCCTCCGATAGACAAATTATTTGCTTTCCAAGTATACAACTTCCTCTCAACCATTTCCACTACTGGGTTCCACAAAGATTTAGTTACCTGCCTCGAGCACAAATGCATGCCTAAATACATAACTGGCAGCTTCCCAACCTTACATCCCAATATTTCTGAATATTTAAGAAGCATTGATTGATCAGTTCTTAGCCCAATCACCTCACCTTTGAAGAAGTTAACTTTTAGACCTGATACCGCTTCAAAACAAAGGATTGTGGCTTTGACATTTTTAACCTAGTGTTCTTCAGCTCCACAAAAAATGAGGGTGTCATGTGCAAACTGTAAGTGGTTGATTGCAGAAGAATTTCTAGTCACTTTAAAGCCTTCAAACAAACCCGCGCTCACTGCCTCTTTAATCATTCTACCCATCTCTTCTGCCACTATTAGAAAAAGGAAAGGGGAGAGAGGGTCCTCCTTTGTGAATTATTAATTATGACCAGTTAATAATGAATTAGGAATATCTTACCTTTTGTGATATGCTGGCATCGAATTTCTTTATTAACACAAGTGCACACCTTAAATGATAACCATGAATCTATATTACTAAGGGCATGTAGTCACCCTTACATGAAGACAGCTATCATGATCTGCTCTCTCTCCACTCTCCCTCCACTCTCCATGTAGTCTCCCTTACATGAAGACACCTGTCATGATATGCTCTCTTTCCACTCTCCACTCTCTTTTAAACTAACTTCCGTATAACTTCCTAAAAAAAAAAAGGGAAATAGGTGGTGGACCTGTGCGAGGTGGGCCCTGTTTGGCCCACCATCCAGCGTCTGATCAGAGAGGGAGAGGATGTGTTTTAGGTTTGAATTTATTTGGGTATTGGTTCTGATTATTCCTGGTTGGGAGGATTCGATGAGGGTTTGATTTTCTTGCGTTGATCTTGGGACCCAGGTGGGCCACCCGATGACCCATCTGATCCGTGGATCCGAAGGAGGACCCACGGGCGAACCAGTAGGTGGTGGACCCGTGCGAGGTGGGCCCTGCTTGGCCCACCATCCAGCGTCAGATCATAGAGAGAGGGAGCGGACGTGTTTTAGGTTTAAATTTATTTGGGTGTTGGTTCTGATTATTCCTGGTTGAGAGGATTCGATGAGGGCTTGATTTTCTTGTGTTGATACCGAGATCCAGGTGGGCCACCTGATGACCCATCTAATCCGCGGATCTGAAGGAAGACCCACGGGCGACCCAGTTGGTAGTGGACCCGTGTGCGGCCCACCATCTAGTGTCTGATCAGAGAGAGGGAGAGGACATGTTTTAGGTTTGAATTTATTTGGGTGTTGGTTTTGATTATTCCTGGTTGGGAGGATTCGATGAGGGCTTGATTTTATTCTATTGATACCGGGATCCAGGTGGGCCACCCGATGACCCATCCGATCTGTGGATCCGAAGGAGGACCCACGGGGGACCCAATAGGTGGTGGACCCGTGCAAGGTGGGCCTTGTTTGGCCCACCATCTAGCGTCTGATCAGAGGGGGAGAGGAAGTGTTTTAGGTTTGAATCTATTTGGGTGTTGGTTCTGATTATTCCTGGTTGGGAGGATTCGGTGAGGGCTTGATTTTCTTGCGTTGATACCTCAATGACCCACCTGATCCGTGGATCGGAAGGAGGACCCACGGGGTACCCAATAGGTAGTGGACCCGTGGGCCCTGTTTGGCCCACCATCTAGCGTCTGATCAGAGAGGGATAGGACGTGTTTTAGGTTTGAATTTATTTGGGTGTTGGTTCTGATTATTCTTGGTTGGGAGGATTCAATGAGGGCTTGATTTTCTTATGTTGATACCGGGATCCAAGTGGGCCACCCGATGACCCATCTGATCCTTGGATCCGAAGGAGGACCCACGGGCGACCCAGTAGGTGGTGGACCTGTGCGATGTATATTCATTTTTGGGCCCAGGCTTAGCACGGGCGTTTGTTGCTAGTTGCCCACTGTTGGGTTGGTGGTGGCAAGGCCCTTGTCATGGGAAAAACCAGGGTTCTAGCCTTGTGGCTTTGAAAAATAATAAAAAGCTTCCTAGTGAGGAAAGTGACACCACCAAAGAGGGGGAAAAAAAGGAAAAAGAAAAAAGAAAAAAAAAGAAGAAATGGTAAACATTCTTCCTATCAAATTATGTTAAACCACTTATTTTTTTATTTGTTAACATGGGAACCTGCCGACCCCCCTTTGGTTGATCATTGGTAAACCCATGGATACATAGAACCGCCTTATGTATTGGGTAAGGCCTTAAGGGATTCGAAGGCAGGACCCCCAGGTTAAAACTGGACTTCCTAAGCACACGAACATTTTAAGTGTGGGTACATTCTTCCTATCAAATTATGTTAAACCACTTATTATTAACAATTTGTGGAATTGATAGGCATGCTTTTTTAGAAAAATTTGTTGAACATTTATAATCAAACATTTCATCTTCATCATCATCATCAAAACCTTATCCCAACTATGTTGGGGTTGGCTACATGAATTCTATCTCCCCATTCCTATCTATCCTGAGCCAAATCTTTAGATAAGTTACACGATTTACAATCAAACAATTCTAGAAGTGATAACAATACTTCCTATTAAATATTTGAAACATTTGTCGGCTAGAAAAATATTGTCATACTTCAATATGAGTTTCAATCATTTTTCTTATTGAGTGGAGTGGAACTCTTTGAGCCAGTTGATGCAGTTGGACTAGTGTAGAAGGATCTGTCCAAATGTAGGCACATTCGAGCGAATGCTTACTGCAATCCTTGTAGGATTTAATCCCAACTGTCAAGCTAAGTGAACTCCATGCTATTTAGTTGTAGGGTTGTTGGGTTTATTGCATGTTTATTGTTACTTAAAATGAAATAATTGTAATTTTTTTTAAAATTTATCTTCCACACCTGCTATAAGCATATTTCATTTACAAAATCTGTTGTACTTCACTTCTCCGAAGGTTTTGGGCTGCGGCACGATTTCAACGACTGTATTTTCTCCGGAAATTTGGAAGATCTGCTGTTGCGGAGGAGTTGGTTATTGATTCTAGTTTAATTGCATGGGCCTCCCAATCTGATTGTCATGACAATCTATTTAGTTCTCTTCTACCTAACGAACCATCTTGGCTGGAAATGCGAAGTTTAGGTGTGGGATATTGGTTTACAAATGCAGCTGGATTACGAACAAAGGTAAGAAAAACTCTTTTATCTTTGCTAGTTGTCTCTTCAATAACTGTTTGGCATCTTTGACATCCTTTGCTTCTGAGGTGTTTTTGGAAGGTCATTGTCAAGTTCTAATATTCTTTGTTTTGTTTCCAGTATCCTCATGTGCCATAAAGTTTTAATCCTTTGTTTAAAAATGATAGCAAAATTCTTTTATTTATTTATTTTTCCTGGGTAGAAAAGCAGATTTCTTAATTGTCTAGCTTTCCAAAGAAAAAGTTTAAATGGTATGATTATCATACCCACGACATGTCTCTCCACCTTTTGGATAATTACAAGTGGGCGCATTGGAGGCTGCGCTTAACAAATTGGGCTCCGCTTGTGTCACAGGATCAGCTGGCTTGTGGAATCTGATCACCTTCTGGGCGCAGTGGGTTTTTGGGTCATCCCAGTAGGGATGTGGGCCCAATCATGGCCCTGGTCTGCATCACCGTCGTATTTTATCTTGATGGAATAAAACCCACTTATAGTTTGATGGCATTTAAAGTCAGATGTGCATAGTATGAGATCCCATGTATCTGTATCTTGAAGCTTGCAACTCCTTTGTCGTGGTTGCTTGCCAACAATAATATGCTACTATTTGTATATAAGTTGAAGGGACATAAATGGAATCTAGAGAGGTGAAGAAATATTTAGAGAGGAAAAGATATTTGTTATGTAGATGAAAAATTGTTGAAGACAAGCGTGCGCTACGTAGTGGCGTAGTGGTGCGATTTGAAAAAATCGTCAAAAAAATATGAAAAAATTCTAGAAAATCTAGAATATTGGAAAATGAGAGAAAATGTATTTTTTTTTGCAAAAGTAACTAAGGTAAGGGGGCGTAGCGGTCCCCTCACTGTATGAGGTCCTGTATCGCTGTATAAATAGAAAATAATAGTAATGATCATTTTTTTCACTTGTGTTCATGTTGCTTAGTTATGCTAACTTAGAAATGAATGAAAGGCTTATAAAAGAAAAAAACTATGCCATGAAGTCAAGACTTAAGAGTACCTAGAGAAAAAAATACATATACCAAAGGGGGTGTCTAATAGGATGTACTTAGAGAAGAATCATTGAGAAGAACTCTCTGTATCGATTGTAATTCGGCGAGATCACATGCTTTTTGGTGTTCTTTTATACATAAAAGGGTAGAAGAGTTGTGTAGAAATGTTATTTGGAGAGAAGAAGAAAAGAAATAAGTCTTATTATGCATTTTAAAAAAAATTGGAAAGTAGGAATTTTTCTCACCCCGTAGCGGCCGCAACGAGTGCGATGGCCAATAAATCAGCCGTAGCGTGGCGGTGGCCTATTTTCATCCATTGGTTGAAGATCCACATGCACATGAAGAAGGTAACTTGGAGACAGAATGAGGCATTCTTAAGAAAATTCTGTGGAAGGTGGTGTAAGAGTTGGCATGAGTATGACTCTTTGCTTCCTATTACAATCTCTACAAAAACCTATGAGGAGGATGTGTAGAAGATGAGGATGGATAGTATGAATGAATGAGATGGCTTAAGGCTATCCAACAGCATGTAAGAGAAGCAACATGCTCTAGTTTATCCAATACTCGATTAGGCACTTGGCCAAATGTGATCTTTGTACATAAAAGGTATCTTGATCTCTTTAGTATCAATTGCTTCCTTATGTTTGTCACTTTTCTTTTGTCATATTGAATGACATTATTGGAGTCACCTTCCACTTGTGCGGAGAATGAAGGTGGCTTAAAATCCTTAGAGCATTATTTTATTGCAAAAGTTTCTGCCCCTTCAGCATCTTCCTCACCAACTGGTCTGAGAAAGTTAGAATAAGTTTCCCCTTTACAATTTCTAATGACACATAGATACATGAGGCACTTGGTTGTCTCTCGCATTATCCAAGCTGTAAGTGAAAGCCTTAATCTGTTCAATTCAACAACTATTAATTGAGGGAGTACTTTTCATTATTCTCAAGTTTCTTTTAAACAGAAGCACATTTCATGAGATCTTGCTGTGTTCATGGTATGGTCCCACTGATAGGGGTGGCAATATTTGGCCCTTTCTGGTAACTTGACCCATATTTGGCCCGAATTGGAACCGCCTTTACGGGTTCAATCACGGGTCTCGAAAACCTAACCTACATTCAAGCGGGTAGGGCTTAACCCGTCTAACCCGTTTAACATATAAACTTGAAAACCTCTTTGGGGATATAAATATGGAAAATGAACAACACACCACAAAACCCTAGTTTTCTTCTGCCTTGGAGAGGCTTGAGCACGACAATTGTTGTTGTTGCCTTGATCAATCTAACAAAATTCCTGATAGTGGCTTCAAGATAGGCCAGGATAAGCAGATGAATGGCGTCATTGGATTTAATAGGTTTCTCCACCTTGTGGGCTTCTAGCATTGCTGCGGATGCCATCTACTTTGATGTTGGGGTGCTGTAGGTGCAGATGTTGGAGCTATTGCTGCTGGAGTTGCAGATGTCGAGTGATGTGGGCACTAGGGTTGTGTTCTCTACTGTTTATGATATGAGTCAGTGACAATCTTGTAATAATTAAGTTTGATGGTGGGGATGTGGTTTTTGGAGTAAAATCTTGAGTCATGTTATACGGGTTGCCCACATCGGGTGAGGATTGAAGTAGCTTGACCCGTTTTTAAGATGGGTTGGGCGTTAACATGTAGACAACCCTGGTCAACCCAATGCGACCCATTTACCACTAACCCTACCCTCATTGCGCAGCTCTAGATCCTCGATCGAAAAAATAGATCGACCTACAATGGGATTGACCGAATCTAGAGATGGATTCCAGCCCTAGGGCACACTCAGGACCATAGAACACACCATTACTGAAGAAAACTTAGATAATTCTTTGATTAATTGAAATAAACATAACTACAATGCAGACTCAACCATATATAGAGAAGTAGTGTTGTTTCTTAGCAAACAAGACTTTCTTAATAGGAAACTAACTAATCCTAATCTAACAACAAAATTAGAAATAGTTCCTTGATTAAACAAGGAATAGAAATAGAATTAGGATAAAAGGAAATTCCCATAGTAGCTCTTAGTCAATTAGGTCTGCGGACTAAACCTAATGAACCAGGTTGACCTTTGGGTCAATTTGAGGGCCCGATTGATTTCTTGGGCCTGGTCCGTACTTCATAAACTCTCTCTTGCTTGGAAGAACTCAACTTCGTCGAATTAATAGCTTGATAATACTCAGAGATCTGAATTCAGGCATTGGAAGTTGGTAATAGTAATCCATGTAGCATCGGAGATTTGGCAGTTTTGCCAATGGACAAGGAACTTTTGGAATCGTCCCTGACGAGTAGAGACAAGTTGATCATTGAGAACATGAATGATTTTATCTGCAGGTGGAGGAGCAATTGGTAAGGCCATGCCTTGTTCTTCAGAGTCGTCATCATTATCATGCCCATGGTAGAGTGAGGTCCGCAACATTGAATGTTGGACAGATGTGATGCAGAACGGGCCATAAGTGGTCCCGCCTAAAATATTTTAGGGTGGTTTTATTTTTATTAGTAGATTTCTAATTTTATTTAAAGAATTTTTATTAGGATTATGTTGCCAATTTATTTCGTTTCCTAGTTTAATTAGATTTCTTAGGCTCTAAGCTTTGTTTCCTATATTTATGGCATTGTAGAGATGAAAATCTCAAACTTTGATTTTGGAATAGAATTATCGTGGGTTTTTCCCTTGGAGAGGTGCGTCCTCATGTTGAAGTCTCTACGAAGACGTGTTGAGGACTCTGCAGACGCGTGCTTCGGCACTCCGCGCAAGCCCTAACCCTAGGTTCTACATCAATTGGTGTTAGAGAGCATATCCACATCGCTTCGATCCATCTCTGGTCACCGATCGGAGCTTATCCATCATCTCCCATCCCAGCCCCATCCACACCCTTTCGTAACCCTTCTCCATCTCAGTAAAAAAAAAAATCCTAAGAACCCAGGCCTCTCACCCCTCCTAGAATCCTAACCAATCAATGTCCCTCTCCACCTATCCAAGTCACCCCTCCCAGACCTTCTATCCCAGAATCCCAACCAAAATCTACCCACAGACCTTGTCCCTACGCAATATGAAACCCCACTCTCTCATCCGACCAAACCCCACCGCCCAGCTAGTAAAAAATCCCCCATTCCAAATAAGAGACCCAATCACCCAAATCCTGAAACCCTAAACACCAGAAATTATCCAAAACCCCTACACCCATTCCAAAAACCTAGCACACTGAGCCTCTTCCTCAATCCCAACCCATAATCGACACCCTTTGCACCTCCACCATTCCCTAACAACCCCAATCCTCAAATTCCTAGTAACCGAACCCATTCAGACCCTTATATCTGAGGCCTCCAACTCCATTTGCTCAGTACAAATTTTTTTTCCCCAAAATCCCCTTTCTAGAAACCCAAACCCTCTGTCGAAACAAAAAAAAAAAAAAAAAAAAAAGAGCAAGTGGAGAAAAAAAGAGGAGAAAAGAGAAAACAATGAAAAAGAGAAGAAAGTGTGGTTTGGGAGCGTACCGTGCACCACACCGAGACCCACAATCACCATTGTCATTACCATATGTAGTAGTTGCATCATCGGCTGTAGTTGTATTGTAGAGGCCTCTACATGGCGCTACGGTCTCTTACCTAATAGAGCCAAGCAATTTTAATTTATAATATTGTTTTCCCTAATTCTTCTCCTCAATAACCTTTCCTATAGTTGTCTATACCCTTGTATGGATCCAAATCACAAAAAAACTCCAGATTGGTTGCTAAAGAAAATTCAATATTTTTTTAACACTTAAAAATTCACACCGTTATGTATCGCCGCAACTGCTACGTATTGCCTGCTACATGGCGTTTCGGCCACTGGCAGCTACGATCGCCGCAATCGCTATTTTTATCCGTGGTCGTCAATGTGCGCCCGAGCGACCATTTCCACCACCATCACACCTTAAAGGCCACCAGTTGCATCATTTCCGTCTGCCTCCATTGTTGCCACCTTTGTTTATCATAGCCATCATCATCTTCCACCCTTTTCTCCTTCCACGAGCAGTAGATAACCAAAGCCATCTTCTCTGGTTTCAGTGGAAGAAAAAAGGCGAGAGACGAAAAGGGTTTTCGTTTCAGCCTTTTGTTCTTCCTTTGACATGAAGACCGAGGCAGTCCAGGCTTAAGTTCGGATTGGTTGGACCTGATCCACTCCACCGAAATTTGGTTTCAGGCTGTTGCTTACGCCAGGCTAGGTTCAGTTTGGGTAAAGCTTGATCCATTAAAGCAGAGCCCAAGCACAATTATTCCTACTTTGTCAAGTGGCAAATGACAGGTGATGAAGTGCAAGTGCGGCATACATGTCAAGTTACTTTTGTAGTTGGTGATGATCATGGTTTAAAAAATCGGCCGAGTCCGAGTAAACTCGGTATTGGGGAAGTGGGACTCGGCTGACTCTCACCCGAGTCCCACGGGACTCCCCCGAGTCCCAAGCCGACTCAACTTGAAACCTTAAAAAAAAAGAGAAAATGAAGAGGGGGGAGAGAGAAAATGGTTGTTTTTTTTTTTAAAGTACTTTGAATAGAGGGAGGGAGAGAGAGAGAAGGTAATATAAAAAAAGAGGAAAGGGTTTCGGGCATTGTGCACTATGTAGGAAAAAGCTGCTGGCTGCTGTTTGGGCATTGTGCACTGTGCAGGAAAAAGCCGCTGGTTGCTGCTGTGTGTAGTGCAGTTGCCGTGTACAGTGTTGCCAGCTGTTCTGTGTGGAGCTTCTGTGCTGCTGTTGGCTATTGGTGGTAGGTACTAGCTGATAGGCGTCCTCCTCCTCCTCCTTTCTTCTTCTTTCTTATTCTTCGCCTTTTTTTGTTTGTTTTGAACACTGAAATGAGGGCTGGTCCGACTCGCCCGATTCGACTCGGACTCGGCCCTAGGCAAGTTGGATCCCGAGTCTCGGTTTTTAAACCATCGTGATGATTATAAAGATACAATTTGGTGCAATGTACTACAAATGGATAGTGGAGATATTTTATTGAGTTGCTGATGCAGTCCGTTCACAATACAAGAACAAGACCCACAAGCCTTGACGGACCCGTCTGATGGGGTCCACATGTTCCACACGTTTTCTAGATTAGTAGTGTTTCTTTATTTGCTTATTTCTAGATTAGTAGGTTGCTTAATTGTTTAGGAAGATTTCCTTTCTAGTTTATATGTTGATTAGGATTAGATATTTCCTTTATTGCTTATTTAGGAACAATGCTACTCTATATATAGAGAAGCTCCTTTTTGTCATGTTCATGCTTATTCAATTAATAAATTATCGTGAGTTATTTCTCTTGAGTGTTATGGCCTGTCTTGTGCCCTAGAGCTGGAATCCTTTGGATTCGGTCAATCTCATCCTCGAGATTGGTCTACAGTACGATCGAGGTTCCGGGGCTACGCTAGATTGGTATTAGAGCCGAGATCCGGTCGCTGGTAAAACGTCTGTCTTTCCTGGATCTCATCCATCCCTCCATCTCTTCACAGATCTCGTCACCAACCCAATCGAACCCTATACCACCATCCATTGTCACCCAGAAACCCAACTCTGTCGATCGAAACAACATCTCACAACCTAAACCTAAAACTCATCATCTGCAGTCAAACAGTAACCCATCCCTCGCCGCAGACTTACTGAAACCTCTCCCAAAGCCCTAAACCCAAACTCCCCAAATCCCAAACCCGGGCCTGCCGAACCCACTCAAACCCAAACCTTATTCAACTAAAACCCCAAACTAGCCCGACGAACCTCTCCTCTATCGAAAACTCCCCATCGCATCACCATCTTTCCAAATCGACAGAGTTACCATTGCTCGGTTGTTGGAGAGGAGATATAGGGCCTTGACTGGAGATGGAGGCGACTGCGGCGAAGGTAATAGGCTGCTGTTGTTTGCTTCCCTGCTACTTGCAACGATGCTAACATTGTTGAGGTAGGAAGACGACGAGGACCATGATGGCCAGTGCAAGGAGGTCGGAGTGTACAAACCAGGTATACTTTATAGGTCTGTTGCACGGCTCTTTGCAATCTCTCTTATTTCTATTTTTCATTCTTGTTTTTTTTTTTTTTCTGTAGGAGAGGGACGTGCCATGGGGTTTTAGTTATGGTTGGGTTGGTCCAGTGAGGCTTGGCCAGGTCAGTTAGGGCATGTAATGGGTTCGACAGGGATTTGGGAAATTTTGGTGATTCGGGCCAGGGGTTGGATTTTTGGGTTTCAAAAGTTAGAGGATTAGGTTTTACTTGTTCGGTTTGGCTTGGTTGGGGAGCTCTGGATTTTAGGGTTTGGGGTTACAATTGGGTTCGGAAATTAGGGTTTTGGAATAGTAGTGGGAATGGTGTTTGGGTATTGAAAATCTGGGAAATGAAGGTATGTTTAGGGCTTAATGGGGTTTTGTGATGGTAGGGACTGCCGAATGGTGATGTTGACGATCGGACATGTATGAATGAGGGAACACCGAATATCGAATCCGGATGGATCGATTTTTGGCTCTGATACCAATTGATGCGGAGTGGGGTACTAGATGCGGGGCGCGTAGAGATGGAGAGATTGAAGACGGAGGATGGAAATTGGAAGGGATAGGTTAGGCTTCCGCCTGAAAATCTTGATCACGCCAAACTCCCCATCGCAGGTGAGGAAGAAGAGATAGCTTGGGAAGACTCAGAATCGCTCGACAAACTTTTCATTCATCATCAACTGAATAGCCTCGGAGGCTTTACAATGCTTAAACATGTAAAAACATAACCCTAAAGCTAATCTGGACCATCCAACTACACCGATGGCCAGGATTAAAACATCTACTACCTAAATACAACTTAAAACATAAATAGGTAAATAAAACTCTAAATAAACTATAGTAGGTGGGCTAGGCCCAAAGAATTGGTCGAGATGGATGGGTTGGGCCCATCGGCGGGTTGACCCATGGGGACCACGGGCCTGTCCTGCATCACAAAGTATAGGTATTGGAGTTAAGCTTCCTTAACACTTTGAATGGACCCACATTATGTGGATGTAACTTATTAGCTCCTACCACCTTTCCGGATGGATATGTACCATGACCTTTTCTCCTTCAAAAGAGACTAGAAAACGACGATGCTTATCCGAATGAGCCTTGTAACTGTCATTGCTAGCAGTGATATAGTGTCATAACTTCATCATGTATCTGTTGCATGTGTTTGATGTAAATATCCGCTTCAGCACTTGGTTGCGCTTCAATAGGTAATGGAACGAGATCAATAGGCAAGCGCTAATGAACACCTGTGACTGACTGACTGGTTCAAATGGTGAGATGCCAGTAGAGTGATTGACTGAATTGTTATAGACAAATTCAGCTATGGGTAAAACTTGTTCCCATGTAGTGATATGGTCACGAACAATGCACCTAATAGTTGTTAAAGGGTTCGATTAACGGCTTTTGTCTGGCTGTTAGTTTGAGGACGGTAAGCATTAGAAAAATGAAGTTTTGTCTTTGTTGTCATCCACAAAATCTTCCAAAAGTAACTCATAAACTTTGTGTCACGATTTGAGACATTGTCTTGGGAAGTCCATGAAGATGGACAACTTCTTTGAAGATCAATTGGGCAAACTTGTAAGCATTTGCTATGTTGTTACATGGAATAAAATGAGCCATTTTGGGGAAACAATCCACAACAACGAAGATGGAATCAACTCTTTTGGTAGGCAAAATCTTCCAAAAGTAACTCATAAACTTGGTGTCATGATCTGAGACGATTGTCTTGGGAAGTCCATGAAGATGGACAACTTCTTTGAAGATCAATTGAGCAACTTTGTAAACATTTGCTGTGTTGTTACATGGAATAAAATGAGCCATTTTGGAGAAACGATCCACAACAACGAATATGGAATCAACTCTTTTGATAGTCATTGGCAGGCCTAACACAAAGTCCATGCTGATATCTTCCCATGGGGCATTAGGAATTGGCAATGACTGATATAATCGTGTATTCTTTTTGTTACCTTTAGCCAATTGACAGGTGTGACATCTTTCACAAATACTGATAACATTAATCTTCATGTGCGGCCAATAATAGCGATCTACTAGAAGAGCGAGGGTCTTGTCACATCCCAAGTGACCACTACAGCCTTCTGAATGTAATTCTCAAACAATATGTGCTCGAATAAAAGTGGCAAGTAGGCAAAGTTTGGTACCTTTGAGTAAGAAACCATCATGTATGCTATAATGTGTGTGCTTGTCCTGTTCACCATTTAGATCTGAATAAATAGTGTCAAAATCTTTGTCAGCTACATACTCCTGCTTGCTTTGCTCAAAACCTGGTACAGTAACTGTCATATTGGCGAGGAGATGTTTCTGACGGCTTAAGGCGTCGGCTACCAATAGTCTGTCTCCTTTATGTTGGATGCTGAAAGTAAACTCCTGAAGGTAGGCACTCCACTTGATGATCACTCATGCGCTGTTGGGATTGAAGATGTTTTAATGCTTCGTAATCGGAATATAAGACGAAGTCTTTTCCAACCAAAGAATGTCGCCAATGTTGCAATGCTTGCAAAACTGCATAGAATTTCAGATCATATGGTGAATATTTGCACTTGGTTATCAGAGAGCTTCTCACTGAAAAAGGTAACTGGGTGACCTTGGCTAAGAACTCCCCCAATGCCAACATTGGAAGCATTACAAGCAACTTCAAAGGCATTGTCAAAAGCTGGAAGTCGCAATATAGGGGCTTTGGGCTTCCATCATCTTGTGTTTAATTCTGTCGAAGGCTCGAGTTGTTGCACTTGTCCATTTAAATTCGCCCTTTTTCGTACAGTTGATGGGAGCCTATAATGCCTAACTATGGATATGGATATGAACAGTGATACGGGGATACGACTCCTCACTTTTGAATATCTAGGTCATAGATATGGATACGGGTGTCCTATTTTTTTCTTTAGATCACTTTTGAATCAATGAAATCATCATTGTTTTCATCCCCTTTCTATCTTTTTTTATGGTGAGAAGTAAAAATAGTTAAAGAACTATATGAAATAATGGACTTTATAATTAGGATATGTTAAATTTGTTTCCTAGTAGTATCGGTGCAGTATTAGGTACCAATACAAGTGTCAAATTGGTTTGATACGGATATGTTGGGCTTGTACAAGTATCCGGGTATTATTGATGGGAGCCATAATATCGTTGAAGTTGCAAATGAACCGCTTATAGAATGTGAATCGCTTATAGAATGTGGCAAGGCCAAGAAAACTTAGAATTGTAGTGAGAGTAGTTGGAATTGGCTAATGAAGAATTGCTTGAACCTTGGATGGATCAATCTCTATGCCCTTTGAAGATACAACAAAGCCAAGAAAAACCACATAATTGCTCATAAAAGTGCACTTCTTTAGATTAACATAAAGCGTTATTGGCAAAGAAGTTGGAAGATACTCTTCAACTGATCAAGATGCTCCTTTCTTGATTTGCAGTAAATTAGGATGTCATCGAAATAAACAACAACGAACTTCCCAATAAAAGGTTTCAACAATTGATTCATCACACGCATGAATGTATTAGGAGCATTAGTAAGACCAAAAGGCATAAACAACCATTCATAAAATTCATCTTTAGGTTTGAAGGCCGTTTTTCATTCATTATCAGGCCTAATTCGGTTTTGATGATGGCCACTGCAAAGATCAATCTTTGAAAATACAGAAGCACTATCATAAGATCAAGCAAGTCATCGAGTCTAGGCATAGGGGAGGGATACTTTACAGTGATTTTGTTGATGGCATGACTATCCACGCACATATGCCAACTTCCATCCTTCTTTAGAGTAAGGAGAGCGGCTACTGCATATGGACTAAGGCTTACCCAAATATATCCCTGTTGCAAAAGATCATTAACTTGTTTCTTGAGTTCACCATGTTCGGATGGACTCATACGGTAAGCACAAAGATTAGGACGAGATGCTCCAAGAATTAAAGCTATCACATGCTATATGTCTCGCATTGATGGCAACTCATTTGGAAGTTCATCAGGAATTAAATCAGAGAAATCATTGAGCAATTGTTTTACCTCTTGAGGAATAGATGGCTTTGAGTCTTCTTTTGATTCGGTCACTTGCTTGGCAACCAAAGCATACATCACACCTTGCTCTGTACCTTCTGTAAGTGCAGAAAATATAACTCACAAAGTTAAGGGGAGCCCTTCGGGACTTATCATAATCGACTGTGAAAGCTGGTTGCTCTGGGGACCTGAAAGGGAAGAAAGAACAGTCAAAGGACCCTGGCTGTGGGTAGCACAGGGCTCTCCGATGCTTCAGTTAGTCTCTGCTGGGTGTAACTGAGGTTGGAAAAGATAGGAGGGTTCATGCATGTGTATATTCGTGCTTACGTACCTTTGTGGAATAGCTCCTCCTCTATATATAAGAGAGTTTCTAGATATTTGGTGGTGGGCCTGATGATCTGACTGCTAAAGTCTCATCAGCCCACAAAGCAATTAATGAGGGTCCATCACAACCCACATTGCATTAAATGATGGTCCGGTCAGCCCACGTCGCATTAAATGCGAGTGATACTGGGCTTGATCCTGTCTTGACTTGTTGGCTGTGAAAGTCCCATCGAACCTTTTCTTGGGCCCCGCCCTGATATGGCCGTGGTCGTTGGATGCAGCTCAGTTAGAGATCTGGCGAAGATTTGGACGGCTGGGATGAAGTATTTATCCAAAATGGCGCGTACTCATATCCCGCCACTTGTCTGAAGAGGGGAGACGGCTGTCAGGACCTGTCTCATCTGGCACCTCGGCATAGAGTTGTAGCCGAGGTGCGCGATCGAGACTGTCACACAGCCGAGATCACGACGTCCTCAGGTTAGGGTTGACCAAAATGACGATACTCATCTCGGCTAGCGCATCAGTGCTCGAGCCAGGATGCACTCGACCGAGATTACTGACAAACCTAAGATAACTCACGAATGGAAATTGAAATAGCATTAAGCTATGAACTTGTATTATAATTGCTTGTCTTCCTTTGGAGAACCAGCCTCAATATATAGAGTATTACATGCCTTAATCAAGGCTCTAAGTTAGGAAACTAATCTAATTACATCAATTATGTTCTAAGTTAGGAAACTAATCTAATTAAGATAATATGTACAACTGTGTAATCTTTGACCAAATCAAACCACGCAAGACAATCATGCTGGACTGGATCATGCTGGACTGGATCTAATTATGGGCCTGGACCTTGTTTAACACCCCCCCTCAAATTGATGTGGGTGAATCAACAAGCATCAATTTGTCAACCAAGAACTGATGGCGTGGTCGTGGAAGACCTTTGGTGAGAATATCAGCAATTTGAAGTTCAGTGGAGACATGCGGTAGGCGGATGACATCACGTTGAAGTTCATCACGGATAAAGTGACAATCAACCTCGATGTGTTTAGTGCGTTCATGAAAAATCGGATTTTCAGTAATCCGAATTGCACTTGTTTTATCTGCATAGAGAGGGGTAGCGCCTTCTGCGGGAAATCCAATGTCGGAGAGCAGACCTCTGAGCCAAAGGATTTCGGAGCACGCAGCAGACATAGCTCGGTACTCAGCCTCGGTAGAAGATTTGGAAACTTTGTCATGTTTCTTGCATTTCCAGGAAATCAAACTATTACCCAAAAACATGCACCACCCTGTAGTCGATCTGCGAGTATCTGGACAACCAGCCCAATCAGCATCTGAATAAGCTCTTAGTGAAAGAGGATTGTTTGATGGAAAAAACAACCCGCGAGTCGGTGTGCGAATAAGGTACCGAATGATGCGACGAACAGTCGCCAGATGAAGGTGACGAGGAGCAGTCATGAACTGACTCATTAGGTTAACTGCAAATGAGATATCAGGACGGGTGATCGTGAGGTAGATCAAGCTACCCACTAACCGGCGATATGCGGTAGGATCTGGAAGAAGGTCACCCTCCTCTTTACTGAGTTTGACATTCAGTTCGATTGGCGTATCTACTGGAGCGGAAGAAGCTAGCCCAGCCAAGTCAATGAGGTCAACCGTGTATTTGTGCTGATTGAGAACTATTCCTTTAGGCGATTGATGAACTTCAAGACCGAGGAAATAGTGTAAAGGGCCAAGATCCTTCATGTGAAATGTCTGACGAAGAGAAGCTTGGAGGTCCTGAATCATTTGTGCATTAGGACCAGTAATGACAATGTCATAAACGTAAACCAATAGCACAGTAATCCCAGACGGAGCATGATGTTAGAACATGGAAGGATCATACTGGCTAGGATGAAAATCCAAGTGGAGAAGGGTATCTTGAAATTTTGCAAACCAAGCTCGAGGGGCTTGCTTCAGACCATAGAGGGAGCGACGAAGCTTAGCAACCATACCCTTCCCAGAGGAGGACCCTGGAGGCAGACGCATATAAACGTCTTCTTTGAGATCACCATGAAGAAATGCATTTTTGACATCCATTTGATAGAGAGGCCAAGACTGAGAGGCAGCAACAGCAAGGATGATGCGTACGGTGGTCATCTTGGCAACAGGAGCAAAGGTTTCATCATAATCAATGCCATATTCCTGTCGATTGCCGAGAGCAACAAGGCGCGCTTTATATCGATCAAGAGTGCCATCTGATTTTAACTTGAGAGAAAAAATCCACTTGCAGCCAATAGGTCTGACACCCACAGGAGAGGGGACAATATCCCATGTATGATTTTTCTCTAAAGCATCCAATTCTTCTTGCATAGCTTTGTTCCAACATTTGTCCTGCACAGCCTGAGAATAGGAGTGGGGGATAGAAGAAGAGGACAAAGTGGCCATCAAGGAAGTATGAGAGAACCCATAGCGGTCGGGGGGTACTGAGATGCGAGTGGAGCGACGCAATGAAGGATGTCCAGATGGACCAAGTGCCGGAGGTGGACCGGATGCCGGAGGTAGATCAGGAGGGGAATCCCTGGGAGGCGCTTCTCTGTTCCATCGTTGATACACAAAGTTTGGATTAAAACGAACAACAGATGTGTTGTCAGAAAAACCAGGTAAAGACACCAAGGAGGAGGAGTCAGGAGGTTCAAGGTGTTTTTGAAAAAAATACTGCTGTTCAAAAAAAATGACATTCCTAGAGGTCCGTAAGCGACGAATGTGAGGATCGTAGCAAAGGAACCCTTTCTGGAAGGGCGCATA
The DNA here is from genome assembly GCA_003546025.1 of Camphora micrantha. NCBI lineage: Eukaryota > Viridiplantae > Streptophyta > Magnoliopsida > Laurales > Lauraceae > Camphora > Camphora micrantha. The sequence continues at coordinate 13,875,013 of QPKB01000010.1, forward strand.
ACCTAAAAACACACATTGAGCTGATTGGGCAGTTAGCTTGTTTCTCTCAGAAGGAGGCAAGTGCACAAAGCAAATGGAGCCGAAAACATGAAGATCATCATAAGATGGAGATGTCTGGTACAATCGGTAATATGGGCTCTGATTTTGAATAGAGGTTGAAGGCAAACGATTTATAAGATGAGTTGCCGTAGCCAGTGCCTCAACCCAAAAACGGGTAGGAACCGATGATTCAAGAAGAAGGGAACGAGTGACATCAAGAAGATGTCTATTTTTCCTTTCAGCGACGCCATTCTGTTGTGGAGTATAAGGACAAGTTCTTTGAGAAATAATGCCTTTGTTTTGCAAAAAGGTTTGAAAATCGGAGGACACATATTCCCCACCCGAATCAGATCGCAAAATTTTGATGCAGGTGGAAAATTGATTCTCAACATAAGCTAAAAAAATTTTAAAAACAGTGAAAACATCAGATTTGGAATGCAAAAAATAAACCCATGTGAACCGACTGAAATCATCAATAAAAGTCACAAAATATTTGTAGTGAGCATGAGAGAGAGCTGGAGCAATTCCCCATACATCGCTATGAACTAAATCAAAACACCGAGTGCTCTGTGAAGTGGAAATAGGAAAAGGAAGAGTTTTGCTCTTTCCCATTTTACAAGTAGCACAATCAAAAGGCACACAAGAAGATAAGCCAATAGATTTATTCAATAAACCAGAATTTAACATAAGGGACAAAGATAAACATTTTTCAATGGGAGGGGACCAGGGATATCTCTGAGAGCAGTAATGGGAACATTACCTCCGTTAGCAGTTTGTATTTGAAGATTCCCATTGTATTTTGTCACATTGGATAGAGGGATGTGGGAAGACGTCATATGATTAGAAGCCCCAGAATCAAGGAACCAAGTAGAAGAGAAGGGGGAGTTACCTGAGAGACCAAAGGCAGAGAGGGCATTGACAATCATTTGCTGAACTAATTCAGGAGTGAGAGAGGAAGATGTCACAGGCTGTGAGGGTGCAGATGTAGGAGCAGGCATAACCGAAGAAGCCACATAAGCATGCGGAGTCTGATACTGTGGAGGCTGAGACTATGATGATGGTCGTTGTGGGCGGCGGCGACATTCAGAGATGATATGTCCCGACTTTTTACAATAACTGCAGACCTTCTGTTTACATTGAGTAGCAATGTGCCCGAATTTCTGACAACTGTAACATTGCGTTTTGCTCAAGTCTCGAGTCTGAGGCTGAGAAGCCTTAGTTGCCGAGAATGCGACTGAATAGGTCTCAGTCTTTTGAGACATATGGGCCGAGGTCGCCATGCGCTGTTCTTCGCGGAGGAGTTCATTCAAGCATACATTCAATGAAGGTAAAGGTGTCCGATTCATCAGGGCAGAGCGGACACTTTCATATTCAGTCCGTAACTTCATCAAAAATTGATCTCGCTGACTAGAGGCCTGAATATCGCGAATGACAATCAAAACGTCGGCAGCCACATCTGCATACTTAATGCTATCGTATTCCGACCATAGGGTTCGGAATCCGGAATAGTAGTCTTGGATGGACAATGTCCCTTGTGCATATTCAGCAATCGCACATTCAAGATGAAATTGACGTGCGGAGTTATCCTGATGGTACACTTGCTTCAGATATCCCCACATGTCTTTGGAGGTGGGGTAAGGTTTGAGGTTCATTATCAGATGTGGTTCGACGGAACCCAGTATCCATGTTTTTATTTTTGCATCTTTAGTAAGCCAGGTGGATATCCTCTTCTCATCTTCCGTAGGTTTAGGGTCAGATCCAGAAATATAGCCCCACAATTCCTTAGCCTCAAGGTAAATCTGGAACTGAAACGACCAGGCAGGATAATTTTTGCCCGTGAATCGGATCAAAGTAACCTCAGATTTTTCCATCTTCAATCTTGATTGCAAAAAAAAATCTAACAACAGTGAAGAGATGAAGGCTAAATGTCGAACAAATATTGTGCTGAGTATAGAAACCAAGATCCGAACAATCAGAGAGGTGAAAAAATCAATACAGAACAGAAAAAATCAAAAAAACAGCCCAGGCGACCTGATTTTTTGCTGCTGATCTTCTACGTGGGCCCCACTGATGGATCTGGACAATGATCAGATCACTGATCTGAGGAAGCACAGTAATTTCGCTTCTACTGAAAAAAGAATGAACTAATTCCCCCACAGATCCAAGATTTTGGACGGTCTAGATGGAATCAGTTTGAGAAAACTGGAAAATCTCGAGAATGGGCAAATCACCAACCTGAAGGTGTTGAAAAATTCTGAAAAAATCTCCAATATTCTTAGGAAGACCAGGCGACCATGTCTGTAAAGTTTGCTGAGGATGATGTGATGATCAGAGGTGGGCCACCAATATGATGAAACTGCTGCAGAGTGTGAACGACGCTGGAGTCCTTGAACAGATGCTTGGATCTGTTATTCTGCACGAGGGAGAGTTTTATTCCTCTCTATCCTACTGCCTTGATGCTTTGGAAGAGAAGAAACTAGGTGTTCTTGAAACCTGCTCTGATACCATGACAAACCTAAGATAACTCACGAATGGAAATTGAAATAGCATTAAGCTATGAACTTGTATTATAATTGCTTGTCTTCCTTTGGAGAACCAGCCTCAATATATAGAGTATTACATGCCTTAATCAAGGCTCTAAGTTAGGAAACTAATCTAATTACATCAATTATGTTCTAAGTTAGGAAACTAATCTAATTAAGATAATATGTACAACTGTGTAATCTTTGACCAAATCAAACCACGCAAGACAATCATGCTGGACTGGATCATGCTGGACTGGATCTAATTATGGGCCTGGACCTTGTTTAACAATTACCGCTAGATTTAGCATGACCCTGATGTTTTGAGAATCGCCCCTGATGTTTTGAGAATCGCCCCACACACCTTCAACTTCAAATTTATGCATGGTTAGGATGTGAGGAAATGCTGAAGGAGTGGCTTGTGATGATGAAAATGGAGTCTCCATGGGCTTCAATTGAATTCACCATCCATTTCATTTAAAAGTGTAGGTGTTATCCGCATGGTTGGTGATGACCTTAAGGCGTTGGAGCCAAGGCCGACCAAACAAGATGTAGGCCACACGGAATTACATCTTGCCTTCATATGATCCAAGCTTTAAAGGAACAATGCACTGTCGGTTGATGGGGATAGAATAATTATCTACCCATGCAACTCTATAAGGCTTTGGGTGCTTCCCAGTCGGCAATTGAAGTTTATCAGCTACTTCTTTGGATATGACATTCATAGCACTGCTACCATCAATAATTTCATTGCAACCCTTACCTTTGCAGCTTACTCTTATTCGGAAAATAGGGGCTTGATTCTCATTATCTTCCTCAGTACCATCTGTGACTAAAAGGCGCTAGTGAAGGATAAGCAATGGTCTTTCATTTTCCGCGGCTAAAACTTCAAGGTTGGGAGGGGTCATTAGCATATTCTTTTTTTTTTTTTTTTTTTTTTTTCTGTTTCTTTTGATCATTTACAGATTTGATCGTTCAACCAGCAACTTTTGTTTTCAGATATTCTATTTGATAGACAGTAGGGAGTTTGAAGTTTGATTTTGCTCTGAGCTTCTACCTGTATTGTTGTATTGATCATGAAATTCTGTGTTGCTTAATACATTATTCTAAACTCTAGCTTGATGGGGCATCTGAAATTGGTATCCAGTGTTCATACTCAACTGATTTTTTTCCATTGCTACTGAAGTAATGAAACTGTAGACCTGTTTGAATTCCTTTGCGCTTACCATTTCTAGGAGTGAGGTTATTATGTATGGGTGAGATTTGCTAAGCTCGCATGCGCTTCTTCACAAACAACTCCATTTTGGCTCAAGGATGAAAATAGCGGTAGCGGCGGGCGTAGCGGCCTGCCGCCAAAACGCTACGTAGCGGGCGATACGTAGCGTAGCGGCGCTACGTAGCGGCGTAGCGGTGCGATTTGGAAAAATCGTCAAAAAAATATGAAAAAATTCTAGAAAATCTAGAATATTGGAAAATGAGAGAAAATGTATTTTTTTTTGCAAAAGTAACTAAGGTAAGGGGGCGTAGCGGTCCCCTCACAGTATAAGGTCCTGTATCGCTGTCTAAATAGAAAATAATAGTAATGATCATTTTTTTCACATGTGTTCATGTTCCTTAGTTATGCTAACTTAGAAACTAATGAAAGGCTTATAAAAGAAAAAACTATGTCATGAAGTCAAGACTTAAGAGTACCTAGAGAAAAAAATACATCTACCAAAGGGGGTGTCTAATAGGATGTACTTAGAGAAGAATCATTAAGAATAACTCTTTGTATCGACTATAATTTGGCAAGATAATGTGCTTTTTTGGTGTTCTTTTATACATAAAAGAGTAGAAGACTTGTGTAGAAATGTTATTTGGAGAGAAGAAAAAAAAAAAAAGAGTCTTATTATGCATTTTAAAAAAATTTGAAAAGTAGGATTTTTCTCACCCCGTAGCGGCCGTAGCGGCCCTGTAGCGGCCGTAGCGGCCCCGTAGCGGACGTAGCGGCCGCTACGGGTGCGGCGGCCGATAAATCGGCCGTAGCGTAGCGGTGGCGGCCGCTACGCTACGTAGCGGCCGCTATTTTCATCCATGTTTTGGCTATACATGAAAGGCATAACAAATGGGTGCGGTATCAAGTGTGCAAGAGGTGGAAGCAACCTTTTAGATGACCTGGCCCCAAAATTAGATAGGTCCATTGTCAGGTGGGCCTTATTTGTGCATTGAATGTTCCTACTGACCATTTATATTGTAGAAATTGGGCCCACTTGATGCATGGGGACATGCCTGTTTTTCAGTTCTGGTCCTCTAAATGGACTGGTCAACTTGTTACATGGATCTAATGTGTCACATGAGAGTGTATTTGTGGCTGTGGGTGGATGGTTTTGATGATGCATGTGAGGTTTTAGTATTTTGTTTTCAATATTTGTACACAATTCTTGAATGGCAATGTACTTGACTGTGTAGATGGAGAAGCTTGCAAGATTACAATATTTAAGGAAGAAAGATCCCAAGGACTGTGCACTTCTGTATCTTGCACTGAACAGACTTCAAGTTTTGACTGGACTTTTTAAAGTCAGCAAAAATGAGAAGGACAAGCCCTTGGTTGGATTTCTTTCACGGAATTTCCAGGTATTGTATCATGACGTTTCTCTGCTTCAAGGTGATTGTTGTTTATGCTACGTATCATATATGATCGGTTGATAGTTTCTGTTGATTCAAACTAATATGATTTTCAGTATCTTATCTAGTAGCGTTGCCTTAATGAATTCGTATGTCAACAGAACTACTTAAATGACCACTTATGGTCAATAAATTTTCTACTTTACACCTCATTTGTGTGTGTTTCCAATGTTGACTTGTTTGCATTTTGCATAATTCAAATATCTGGTATCAAATAATGGAAAGAGAGAAAAACAAGATGGGATGAATTGGGTGTTGATCTATGTGATCGGTCCTTCCCTCCTATAGTATTTATCTATTCCATTGACTGCAAGTATGTGGTGATTTCTATTAATTGGTTCACTGATGCAGGACAGACCCATGTTCCCCATGGGTCGACCTGCCTTCAGGCCCATCCCACTCATCTATATTTTATTTAGAGTATTTTATGCTTATGTTTTCAGTTATTATAGTTGGATGTTTTAATCCTGGCCATTATTGTGTTTGGATGGTCCTTATCAGTTCTAGGGTTATTTCTTTTTGTATAGAAGTGATGTAATTATGTAAAGCCTCTTTGGCTTCTAATGGTTGATGATTAATGAAAATCGAGTGCTTCTGGGATCTTGCCTTAGTTGTCTTCGAGTTCTCTCTTGCATCCTGGATTGGAGTTTGGTGTGAGGCCAATTTTTTCCTATATCTCTCCATCCCTATCCTTGCTTGCTCCTCATCTTCCCTCTGTTCCGCATTAATTGACATCAGAGCCGTAGATTGATCCATCTGGATTTGAAGATTGGCACATGTAATCCCCCTTTTCCATTGGTTCCGTTCCATTATCAACACCCCCCACTCAAACAGTCAAAACAAAATGTAGCCATCTCGTTCTCTATCACTCACCAAAGCCCAGTTTCCACCCCGAGACCATCGAATTCCTTCACCATTTCCAGAAAGCCCAAAGCCCCACTTCCAGAAAATCCAAATCGACTGTTTTATCCCACTCCATTAAAAACCCGTTCCTACCAAATGCATCTTCATCCAAACCCTCAATCCTCATAAGAGCCATAAACCGAATCAAATCCCTGCACAAAAACACCACTGTTTGTCCAAATCCCATAATCTAAAAACCCTATTTTCCAACAAAAGAAAAAAAAATCCCAATTTTTCCTAAGCCACCAAATTGATTGAAGAAGATACCTGATTTTGCCGGATTACACTGGTGGCTTCGTGCCAAATCCTTTCCAGGAGGGAGAGTATGGGCACTCAAGCATTCAATCATTCATTCATTCATCATTAGATTTGAAAATGTCTATACAATGTTTAAATAGATAAACCCTAACTTTGAACTTGATCTCAGCCGTAGGAAACACGCTTATGGCTGAGATTGAAACAACTACTTAAGACCTATGGACCCACAACTAAAACTCTTAACTCATAAATGAAGGCATGACTCTTTGGAGAATGGGCCGTATGGCCCATGTACGACTCACTTTTCAGGCCCCATTGGTGGGCCCCTCTTGATCTTGATCTTCTTTTATGCTTCTTTATTGCCGGTCCCTCCCATGTGGCACATCCCAATGTGGGGCCTTCTTGACGTCTGCCACATGAGGTCTTCATCTCGATCATGGGTTCACATGTTAGATCTGGTCGGATCCAACGGTGGAACTATATCGGGATCAAGATCCAATGGTGGATCTGTATTAGATTTGCAATCCAATAGTGGATCTTCATTGAATCTGCCATCTAACACTGAGTAGTAACCATCTAACCACAAAGAAGCTTGCCTTTGTGACTTCTTCTTCTTCCGTCGGTAGACTTTGAACGAAGTTGTGATGTCCTCATCACTAAAACAAGCCTTTCCATTTACCATTTAACATCACTTGGCACTATAGTTTCACACACATGCCGAGGGATCGATCCCTGGGTCCTCAAGTTGAAGTATCACATTTGAACAGCTGTCCCAATAAAAACAAAAATCAAGAGCCACCTTTTTACACAGTGCAATTTCTCCTGTCACCCCTCAAAGGTGTTCTTTTAGTCTGGTGATCCTACTACCTTTTGTGACCTTTTCATAATAATGACAAAGCACATTGTTGTTGTTGGTTGGATCTATATAATCATGAGCCCATGCTGGATCATTGGATTGAACAGAAGCAGATGATAAAGGTGTACTTCCAATGCCACTCATATTAAAATCAAACCCACAAAATCTTCCCAATTTTCAGGTATATTGGCAACACACAAATGATAGATAAGTGTAGGTTAATGTCTCAACTCTAGGAAATTCTAAGAATTAATATTATAAAGATATATGTAAATTCAATCCACTTATTTTATTCTTGATATGAAATTATGACCAACAACCATCGGTCGTTGTCTCTAAGACATCTAAAAAGTTCACTTATGAAATATTTCAGTAACAGTTCTTTAAGTATAGATTACTGTAGTAACCCTGTGAGAGTGATCAATTGCTTATCTAACTTTTCCGTTCACCGACTTATGTAATTTTTCAGAATCCTCCATGAACACAATTTCCATTGGCCGAAACCCATTCTTGGCCTAATCCACATCAGCCGAACCATATCCATCAAAGCCTTAACCTCAAAACCTATCTTCACATGGCCGATCCACTTCAAGCTTTCCCAAGCCAGTTGAACTACATCTAGCATCAAATCCATGTGGCCGAGCGCTATCCCAGCCATAACAACCATAGCCGCACCTCCCTAGAACACCATTCCACATTGTCTATCCTCCATTCAAACCCAAATCCAGTAGCTGACCCCATCCTCACCCAAATCCAATCCAGCCAATCCCTTCCAACCCTTCAATCCAGCCAGCCGAGTGACCTACAAGTCGAACCCAGCCCAACTGAACCCTATTGTTCCACATCCAAACCCAGCTGAACCCTTCTTGGACCATATCCAGCATGGCTGAACCCTGCTTGCAGGGTTTTGACATATTCGAACAAATCATTTTATGTCCTCAGCCTCAGCCTCAATTTCATATTTTGAATTTGTTTATTGCTTATTTTGACGTTAAACTGCGGGAACTGGCCCACCAAGGGGAAGGGGTTGGCCAAAGAGGAAGTGGATGGAGGTAGTAAAAATAGATATGAAAAAGTGTAACTTATTTGAGAATTTGGCTTAAAATAGATTGGAATGGAGAAACAAAATTCATGTAGCCGACCTCAACATAGTTGGGACAAGGCTTTGATGATGATGAAACTGCAGGAACTGTTATTTACACATTTGAATTCTTTGTCACCAACTCTTTACATTAAAACTTTGTTGAAAACTCCTTTGAGTCTAGCCTTTGTGAAATCCTCAAGAGGGACAACAAATCTGCATTTTGTTGGTTGATCCCTAACCCAGTGGAATAGAGATTCTTCCACTGAAACTCTCAATTCATATTTGAGAGGTTCACATTGTGGGATTGTGACAAAGCATAGATTCATCTTTCTTTCCCTAATTGAAACTCAACTTAAGTGGTATAATCTGAATTTTAATTTTTACTTCAATGGGGATTGTTAATCTTTTCTGATCTCACATTAATCATCTAGGTTACCTTTGCATGGCCTGCATCAAAAGAAGCGAAGAGTCAAAAACCTAGTAGTTATGCTTGGTGACATGCCTTGAGATGTTAAGTGCAAGAAATTGATGAAGAAAATGGTGTAGTTGCTAACCTAGACCCCAGCCCCGACACACGCCCCCCCCCCCGCCCCCCCCGGGTCTCTCCTTGCCGTGTTGTATTTGTGCCAAAGGGGCTAGGCAGCAGTTCTCTTATGTTGGGTTTGTGGCCCTGCAATCCTAACCTCACTAAGATGCAGCTACTCCTATGATAACTAAGATGACATGTTTCTTATATTGGGTTTATGGCCCTACAATCCTTGGTCTCTCTTACAATTCCTAGCTTGATTAGGAGATTTCAGGACTAAGGAGGGCCCATGGGCTGGTCGTCCCATATGCTTTTGCTAGGAGGGCTCCCCCTTATCATCTACACATGGCCCCACTCCATAACAGGTTTCCCCTTGTGGCTGTCCCTTAAACACCTGTTTATTTTTCTTCGTTTCTAATTCATATTGCATAAATATATTAAGTGCTTACTAGTGGGTCTACCGATACCCTTCTCGTGGCCAATTTGCCATCTTATCCTTATTCTGAAAAAATACAATTAAGCCCTCAATTAAGGAATAATTACAAAACAATTATAAATACTCAATTGCATGGCTTATTATGATGCATGAATTAATCTAAGTCCCCTAACTTATCAATTTAGTACTGAAATTCAAGGGCTAGCAATTAAATATAATTTAAATATTTTCGAGTTCGGGTTGTTACACACTAGCAGCCCGAATCTATGATGCCTAGATACGGCATGGATAAGGCAAGGACATGCCATAGACGTGACAGGGACACGGATTTTACATGTAAAAAGTATGATACGACATGATACGTTGTCCATTTTGAAGTATCCGTGCATCATAGGCCCAAATATGTCCTGTTGAAAATGTAATGACTATCATAGTTACCCTGGTTTCTGCTTCACTTTATTTGTCTAAGCTGCAAGGACCTGCAAAATTCATCTTTGTCCTAAGCACTCAAAATCTAGGTACAAATGTGTTGTCGAAGGAGTGACTATTAATTTTAAGTTTGAAGCATAGAACGTACAACTGGCCTTTTGATCTAGAAGTTACATTGGCATTGGCATGCTAATTTCATGGGATGCATGGAACTGTAATCCCATGTACTCCTTGTTTAGCAGTGGAACTTCTATTCACTTCTTGATAATATCCATATGGGCAAACCTACCTTCAAATATTCTGATGTTTCTTTGTTTCAAATGTTCCATTGTTGCATATGATTGTGTGATGATTAATAAAACTCAATCTCTTCCCTTGAAGGAAGTCTTGAGGCTCTAGATGGAACTGGGTGTCCCCCAACATTTCAACAAAGATAGAAATGGACTAAATATTCCTTGTGCTGGGGGCTGGGTAGAATTAAAGTCCTAATAGACCTTGCGCTGGAGAACAGAGAAGCTAACTGTTTCTCCTTTGTCATGCCAGGCTCTTGTACTCCTATCTCTTTGATCAACAGCTGTAATACTTTTGGTTCTCCGCTGAACCAGTATTCTTTGTTCATCATTCTGTTACTCACTATCACTTGACATTATGAGTGCACATATAATACTACTATCCCAATGTGAAATAGAAATGCCCCATTTTCGTTTCTTTTTATATAAACGTCTCTCCCTCACCCTATGCTCTTTACATTAATCCAGTGACATGAGTGTTTTTTCTTGCTAGTTTTCTACTCTCTCTCTCTCTCTATATATATATATTTATGTTGATTGCATCTTGGTTCTGATTTAAAGGAGCTTCTCTAAATAGTTTTACTCAATCACATTGCAACATGACAGTATTACTATAATCTAAATGCTGGAAGCTTCCCTCTCTTGTTCTCAGCAATGTTGCAAGTCATCAAGGATAGCATATCTCCCTACATTTATCACGCAGTGCATGCATTTCTAGTCTGGACTTTTAAGAGCTCTCATGTTAATACCTGTTTCATTATATCCATTATGCTTTTGTATTGATCTCTAGGCTTACCTTTTCAGGAGGAGAAAAATAAGGCTGCTGCTTTGAAGAATGCTTATGTTTTAATGGGAAAACATCAGCTGGAGCTTGCTATCGCTTTCTTCCTTCTCGGAGGTGATGCCACTTCTGCAGTCTCAATCTGCGCTAAGAACCTTGGAGATGAACAGCTCGCTCTTGTAATATGCCGGCTTGTTGAAGGGTATGGTGGTCCATTAGAGCGCCATCTTATATCAACTTTTCTTCTCCCTACTGCAATTGAGAAAGGGGACTACTGGCTTGCTAGTATGCTTGAGGTGCGTCGTGTGAATATCAAAGTACAACACTTTGTTAGAGCAGTATCTTCATGGTGCCACTACATGTGCAGAATCTGAAATTTGTTTTGACCTGTAATTATGTCAACTTCTTCTGGTATGTGCAGTGGGCACTAGGGAATTATTCTGAATCTTTTAGGAAATTGATCAGTTCCAGAAGGGAGTCTACAATCGATAAAGTAGCTATCCAATGCAGCCATGCTGCCTTTGCTGACCCTAGTAATTCTCAGTACTGTGCGCTACTGGCATCTAAAACTAGCATGAAGAATTCTGTTGGGGAGTACACAGCTGGGATTCTTTCTAGGTGGGCAACATGGATGACTGCCAGTACCTTAAACCGTTGTGGATTTCCAGTGAGTCATATACCTGAAACTCTTGCATTAAGATACAATGGTTTGAGCAGAATCTCCTTCCATATAGTGTTTATTCTGTAGTTTTATCTAGACATCGTACCATTTGTTAGTTCATCTAGTAATTTATGTAGATATATAATTTCTGATAGAGATCTGCCAATGGAATGGAACAACATTACATTCATCAGTTCTGCTGTTTTTCACTCATTCTTGCAAGCATGCACTCACTTTTTTATGACTTTAATTATATTCCGCAATAATTACTTTTTGTCACTTTTGTACGCATATCTCCATAAAAGCATGAGTTCTAGTTCAGCCATTTTAGATGGTAAACATATTGTGCAAGTCTGTATATAATACTTTTTATGTAGTGGATTTGAAAAAAGGTAAAAAACCAAATCTTTTACAAAGATTTTCAGCCAAGGAATAGAGTTTTAAAAGTTCAGAGAAATGCAGAAATTTGTGGCCTTTTAGAAAGCTTATCTACTTCATCCCTCTATATGAGCTCAAATTTTTTGGAATTCAGTTGTAGGACTTACCTGATGTACATTGTCTGTTATTCATTTAGTTCAAGTTCTATGTTAATAGTTTGTTTCACTACAGTTTTTTCTGATTGACTTTAATTATCTCAAGCTTGAAGCCCTGGCATGTCTTTCATCTTCCCTGAACGCTATTGAAGTTAAGGATCAAGTCAGCTTGTCAGATGTTGGAAAGCTTACCAGTTTCCATGAAATCCTACGTCCATCTCAATATGATGCCAACTGGCTATTAGGAGATGTTGCTTACCGTTTGGAGTCCTATGCCAAAACGAACTTAGCAATGCAGTACATCTCAAAATTGTTGTTGGAGCACCCAAACTGGCCAGAAACACATTTAGCATCTTCTTGTGCACCTGTTTTCAGTAAAGAATATGAAACTGGTCAATATGAGCTGCTAATGGAAAGATTTGAACATAAGCTAAACACAGGAGTTGCATTATTGGATCAGAAATACTCATTGGAGTCTGTTGGTCTGTTAAATAAGGTAAGATCATTATCTTTCAATGTTTCTTGCCTTATTTAATATTTTATCTCTTTTCTGTACTCTAGTATCTGAGACAGTTGCTTGCTTTTTGTTTCCACAGGTCTTAATCTTTGCATATAACAATGGATTGTTATTACTTGGATACTCTGTGTTGCATGGCTATGCTTCTCGAAAGCATCCGCATAATAATGGGAATACTGTTGACAGCTTCATTTTATATCCTTCTCTACCAAAGCTACTTCTGAAGGCTGGGGAAGAGGTTTCCTTTCTACTTGTGCGATATGTTGTTGCAAGCTGTATTAGTTGTTCTGCAATGAGACAAACTATTCATAGAAGAGATTCATTTTGTGAGAGTAGATCAGGTCGTTTTCATGCTTGGTATTTGTGTTTACAAGATGTCATATTTTCAAGTAGGAGCATAACGCCTCTTCTAAAGCTTTATAGTTCTAACTTCCTTCCAGAAGATATCACAGTGAAAATTTTCGCTACTCTCGATCTTCTTGAATATTTCTTGTATTTTGCTTTAGCATGGTCTCAAAGGAACCCAAAAGGTCTCTTCCTTTTAATACAACCTATCTTGACTGCATCCATTGATAGTACGAATCCAGATATAAAAGCTGCAGATCTGAAGAAAGTTTTATATCCAACTGCAGAGCTGATCCAGGATGCATTGTGTGCTTACGAAGGGAATACATTGGCTTCTAATTTCCAAGATGTGCACGGTGAATCGACCATCCTGGCAGTGCCAGATGATGGAAAATGGCTTGTAATAGGGGTTTGCTTGTGGCGGCACCTATCCAATCTCTCTAATGGTCTTTTATACACTTTGATGACAGACTTTGAAGTCGATTGTTCTAATATTCCTGTTTGTGGAGGTCCTTCTTGGCCATCTTGTTCTGCGGATTGTCAATCTAATTTGGTCAGCACGCTTAAACCAATCAAATTGTTCCCAATGATCTTGGCTAAGTTGCTAAGGACAACACTGGCATATGTTTCACAATCTCTTTCCAAACGTCTTGTGTCATTCCTGGAGCAGAAAGTAGAGAAAGGTTTGCCTGTTCCTTTTCTTGGTTTGCTAGAGGAAGATGGTCAAATTCAACCTAGAGCATTACATAATATCTTGAGGCAAGGATCTGAAACCTTGAAGGCTAACAATGCAGATGTCATGCCATTCTATGAGATTTTATGGGAAGTTTCTGTTAATCTGAAGGACATCCGTGAAAGTTTTCTTCTGGAAAAGATTAAAGGCTTACGCTCTGTTGCTCACAAACTCTCTAACAATTGGACTGATATTCATAAAGGAATCATGGCTGTGTATGAACATACTGATACCATAAATCATCGAGTTATAAATAGCAGTTCTTCTATTACTGAAAGTGGTTCAGCAGCCAGGAATCTTCCTTCTGGTAATAACAATTTTATGGTTACCAGGCAAAAAAATGCTCCCCTTTTCAGGGAAGTTCCTTGTTTCCAGAACCCGAAGGAAATTTTTAAGAAAAATGGAGAACTTATTGAGGTAACTCTTGCCTTCTCCCCACACCCCGGCCACTACACCCTTTTTCCTTTGATTTCTTGTGTTATGTCATGGCTGTGAATTAGGGTATCACTTTTGAAAGGACGTTGTTAAATGAAAAGTATTTAACAATTACAATCATTAAATTTCAGGGTCTCACATCTGACATGTTGCCTCAAAATTCTTTTGTTCTAAACAAATTTGTTCAGGGTTTCATTACTACTATTTTTCGGGATAATTCATATAGTTTTGGCTTTTATGCAGGCTATGTGTGTTAATTCCCTTGACCGACAACAAGGTGCACTTGCCAGCAATCGGAAGGTCAGCTTCTTTAAGAAATAATATTTTTGAGGTTTCTATTAAAATGCGTCCAATTACACTGTCATCTTGAGATGGAACTCTTTAATATTAATAAAATAGGAAGTAGTTATGTATGCATGTTCCTCGCATCTGTTTTTCATAGCTTAAAAGGGCCACTAAAATATGTTTTTATAGAATTCTTGTAAATATGTTCATGATCACTCTTTGAAAACAGTATGTCCATGGTTGTTACCAACTTAATATATTGAATCCGGAAAAAAAATTTAAATATTGAAAGAGCTGTTTAGGTGCATGGTTATTAAGCCCCTCGTATGGCCTGTTATAGTCCAAGAATGCACATCTTGCTTTCCTCTATTTATTAACATGTTGGCCCATATTAATTGTGAGATTGAAAGCACTCCAGTTTGGAAATAAGAAGATATTTGGAGCAGATGTTATAAGGACTGGCAGCAACAATCGTTCCATTATTGGGAGAGACAATAACAATGGATTTTTCTTTCTTTGGTACTTCCGATTGTGTGAACACACATGCACATGACTGGTCCACTTTTAAGGCAGCTCATGGAATGAATAGCTTACAGTGAAATGGAAAAATTTTACATATAGTTTTTATTGATTACAAAAAGGCTTACGATAAGGCTGAAAGGCAGTTAATTTGGTGGACTTCAAAGAAAGAAGGTATCCCTAATTTAAAGAAAAAAAGGCATCCCTATTGGCTACAGGAGCGTGAGGGAGCTTGCTTGATCATAGAGGGTTCTAGTGTGTCCACAAGATTGCAACTCATTTAGTTCGTGCACAATGTCTCTTATGGTATCATTTCCCGTTATGTATATTATGGTCCTCGTTTGTCTTTGATTTTATTATTAGAACTTATTAAGCTGGCCACCCCCACCTGATAGATGGGTTATGACTATGGTGGTGTTGGTGATGTGTGTGCACGCGCGCGTGCGTGTGTGTATATATATATATATATATATATATAGAGAGAGAGAGAGAGAGAGAGAGAGAGAGAGAGAGAGAGAGAGAGAGAGAGAGAGAGAGAGAGAGAGAGAGAGGATCCAATAAAAAGAAAGAAATGGTTCAATAATTCCCCAGAATATTTCCATCTATATCTATTCTGTATTGTTTTGGCGGCATGGCCGAGTGGTTAGGTGGGGGGATTGTGATGCAACACACATCTGTTGGAGCAAGAGACATGGTCCGCATGTGGGACCCAAGGAAGTTTAGGAATTCTTTATTAATTGTTATTAGTTTCTGATTTTATTTAATAAGTTGTATTTAGAATTAGTTTCTAATTTGGATAGGATTATTATTTGGTTTCCTAGTTTGATTAGGATTGATTTTTTAGCCCCTAAGTTTCTTTTATTATAAATATAGCATTGTAAAGATCAATGAGCTCGGAGATTTGACTTAATAGAATTTTCCACGTGTGGGTTTATCGTTGGAGAGTGTCTTCATCGTGTGATTGTTCCTCGGAACCCTAATTGTGCCCCGGCACTTGCGATCCTAACCCTAGGATTGCATCAATTGGTATTAGAGCTGAACGATCTCCAATCGGACGGCGTTGGTTACCCCTATCCATCGTCCATCCATCCATCCTTATTCCTCTTCCCTTTTGTTAGAAACACAACTCTCAATCCTTGTCTAAAACCCCCACCAAACCACTGTCCCAATTTCAGCCAAAACCCAGTTGGCCGAACCAAGGATGAAAATAGCAGTAGAGGCCTGCCGCCAAATTGCTACAAAGCGGGCGATATGTAGCGTAGCAGGGATACGTAGCGGCGTAGCGGTGCGATTTGAAAAAAATCGCCAAAAAAATTTGAAAAAATTCCAGAAAATCCAAAAAATTGTAAAATGAAAGAAAATGTGGTTCTTTTGCAAAAGTAAGTAAGAAAAGGGGGCGTAGCGGTGCCCTCAATACATGAGGTCCTGTATCGCTGTATAAATAGAAAATAATAGTAATGATTTTTTTTTCCACATGTATTCATGTTTCTTAGTCATGGTAACTTAAAAAGTAATGGAAAGCTCACAAAAAAAAAAAAAAAAAAAAAAAAAAAAAAAAAAAAAAACTAGAACATGAAATAAAGGCATAAGAATTAAGAAGACTTAAGAGTTAGAGTTAGGTTATTACTCAATACTCATTAGTCATTAGTGAACATTGAACAATCAAATATCAATATTTCAACATTTAAGCCTTTAAGGTTCAAATTCAATTAAGTAAATGAACTATGAAGTGATCAACATTCAACACCAATTTAGAAATGACAAAGAATAGAGAGTTAGTGAAGGAAATATGAATACCTTAATTACCACAAAAAGGAATGTCTACCAAGATTCAAGGGGCTATGGTTATTCTCATCCCCATCATTGTTATCATTTCTATTAGCACCATATTGAATTTGATATTGTTGGGCATTGGGATCCACAAATCCAAAGAAGGCAGCCGCACCCGCATCATCAAAACTTGGAGGAGGTGGAGGTGGATATCTACCACATTGTGTTTCACCATAGTCACCATATGAGTAGGACCCCGAAGTTGAAGACTGTTCTTCTCCTTGTTGTACTTGACCATATGGAAAATAGTCAAAATACGGTGAGGGTCCTTGTCCACTGTAACTAGGGTTCCACGAATCAGTCCACGATGCCGCCTGTTGTCTTCCAACATCTCCACCCATATTTCCTTGCTTGTTGCTACCTCCAGCCCCAGGTGGTGAATTTCTTCGACGCCGTTGATAACCTCGGCTTGAATCAAATCTTCCAGATGGAGGTAACTCCTGTACTTCCTCTACAGGATCGACATCGTATTCATCATGTTGATAGTATTCACTAGTACCGCCTGTCCCACTGTCTCCTCCACCTCCTCCACCATGGCTACTTGAAGAGATGGTGGTGGAACTAGCTTTCTCAGAAGCAGGTTCTTTCCCACTCCTCCTAGTCCTACTGGTACCTTCTCCCTGAGGTGGCTGGCCTTCTGCAGGTGCCCGTGCCTCACCCATATCCTCATCTATCAACTTTTGAACCGTTTCCTGAAACCTTGGATCTGAATCTAGCACTGGATCCTCTATCTCGGCTAGCCATGGGAGTAAGGGATCATCCTCTTTGAATATGTGATCCAAATTAATAGGACAATAAGTAGGATCATCCCTTGCCCTTCTCTCCCCAATTCTGTTTCTCAACTTTAGATTATAATGATAATATACAAGCTTGTTGAGTTTTTGCATGGTAAGCCGATTCCTGGTCTTCGTGTGGATCAAAGAGAAAGTGCTCCAATTTCTTTCACAGTTGAAAGATGTTGTAGTTTGACTAGGGATGCGAACAGCCGCGCTCCTTAGATGTGGAGCACTCTCTCCTAAATTCATCCACCAATCAGCTGAAATGCAAAAAATAAATAAAGAAAATTAGATATTCGTAACCCTCAAGTCCTTCTAATCGATTAAGATAAAGAAATCAAGATTCAATACTATTGGGTGGGGTCTTTTGTTCATAGTCATACCAGGTGGCATCCTTCCAAGCGATTGTATCACAAGGGGTTCAGCAAAGGTTCCTCTCCTTTGTGTATACATAGATATCTATAATGTGAAAATTAGATATAAGTCAGTAAACCCATACAGCTTGTATGGCAATTGGCACTTGGCAGCATAATTAAATTCTCATAAGTAACCATCCACTCACCTCTTGTATTGCATTAATTTGATCATCTTCATTTAACAATCTCTTCAATACCTCCTGTAATCCTACCCGCAAGTCTGTAACTATTGCTTCGGTGTGTAGTTCGACATTGCGGTAATAGAATTCAGGATTCAAAAAATAACCTACATTATAAATATGTAGAATGTACTGTGAGCAAACAAGATAATAAATAAATTAGTTAGGAAAACAAAAGAGTATCAAATTCAAAGATATATATTAATTACCTGCAGCATGCAATGGATGATGCAATTGATCGTTCCAACGGGCATCAATAATCTTTATATATTTATCGTGATATCTAACATTTTCCATAATGGAACGTTTTGCCCGATCCATTGCTTCATAGATAAAGCCCATTGTTGGCTTGTCATCACCATCTACAAGCCGCAACACTTTAACTAAAGGTTTAAAAACCTTTAATATCTTCCTCACTTTTTTCCAAAATTTATTGTCCCTCATCAGGTTTGGGACTTCAAACCCCGGACCACTAGTTGCATTACCCCATTTTTCTGATGAAAACATCTGAATGAGCTCCGTTCTAAATCTTACAAGGCTTTCCTTAGCTAGAAAATGGTTGCAAACCTTGTTAATCCTGGATGCAGCAAGGCATGGTTATTTGTGTATCTTTTTATCAAACTTAACACCTAGGAATGATCGTATATAAATCTTGTAATTCCTCTACATGCCTTGATCAATGAAGCCACTTTTGTCTTCCTTCCAATCTCTTCCAAGATGAGATCTATGCAGTGTGTTGCACATGGGGTCCAGAATAAATGGGTCATCTTCTCCATTAATTGCAAACATGCTGCCTTGAAATTGGCGCCATTATCTGTAACAATCTGTATAATATACTCCTCTCCCATACTCTCTACAACTTTATCCATAAGAGAGTATATATATGCGGCTGTCCGTCTATGTTCACTTGCATCAATGGACTTCACAAAGATGGTCCTAGCGACTGAATACACCAAAAAGTTTATTTAACCGTGTTTGGGTGCCGCTGGTCCACCCGTCACACATGATGGTAACACCATTCTATTGCCACATGGGTCTAAACATTTCCACCCAAGCCTTTATTTTTGTATATTCTTTTTCAAGATATTTAGTGCCCACATCATATACGGAGGGCGCCTGTATACCCCGCTCAGCCTCGGCGGCAACATCAAGAATAGTCTGGAAATATGGGGAATCTACTGCTGTAGGTGGTATGTTCTTGTGAATTAGCCATTTTGCTGTAGCTTTAGCCAATCTATCTCTTGCAGCCTTCATTACCCCTTTCATAACACTAGATATTTTTGGTTGTTTAGCTCTCTCTTTTCTATGTGCTAGAGGATCAACTGGGGGAGGAACTGCTCTTCCCGTAGAGATAATTTCTACATCAACATCCCGTTCCCGGGTGCTAAATGCCCTACGCATGGACCCCGCAATGCCCTTACCCTTGCTTGCCACAGTAGTAGATGAGCCTCCTGCATCATAATATCTGCTTCCAGCAAATGCACGACGTTCATGTTCTTCTTGTTGAGTCATCAAAGACTCTCGGCGTGCAGCCTCCATCTGTGCATCTTCCTCCTCATCAAAGTATTCATCTCCAAATACATCATAACGGGCAGCATCAACATCTTGCTGCTTCTTTTCTTTTATCTCTACTTTTCTAGCTTTGTTTTGGCCAACCAAAGCTTTCATTTGTTCCCTGACTTCCCTTGGTACTTCGGTTTAGCCAGCAACATTGCCAGAAATGTGGCCCAAGTGGTGCTTGAATCTTGTAATGCCCCCATTGGTCACTTTCCCACAAAACTTGTATTTGATTTTCAACCTATTATTCTCAACTGCCCTCACCAAAGCTCCATGCGGGATCAATATCACGAGGCATTTTAACTTATCAATTGGCAAAGACAGATAGACTGAATAACTGGCTCTAGCTATAAATATGAACAAGTAGTATGTTAAAAATTAAAAAACAAAGAAACATGTTAGAGGAAACATATATATAACGCTTAGGAATCATTCTCTTGACATTTAATTGGTATTTCATTACTTAAAGTATCAATTTTTTCAAAAAATAAATAAATCTGAAAATAAAAAATAGAGAAAAATCAACAAACATTCAAAATGTGATGGATTGATCTATCATTTACAAGCAATTTCCAAGTGGTTTCATGGGTTGTCCATGAGTATTTAAATTTTTTTTTTCAAAAAATAAATAAATCCAAAAATAAAAAATAGAGAAAAATCAACAAAAAGTCAAAATGTGATGGATTGATCTATGGGAAACATAGATCTGTCATTTACAAGCAATTTCCAAGTGGTTTCATGGGTTGTCCATAAGTATTCAAAATTTTTTTTTTTCAAAAAATAAATAAATCCGAAAATAAAATATAGAGAAAAATCAACAAAAATTCAAAATGTGATGGATTGATCTATGGGAAACATAGATCTATCATTTACAAGCAATTTCCAAGTGGTTTCATGGGTTGTCCATGAGTATTAAATTTTTTTTTTCAAAAAATAAATAAATCCGAGAATAAAAAATAGAGAAAAAGCAACAAAAATTCAAAATGTGATGGATTGATCTATGGGAAACATAGATCTATTATTTACAAGCAATTTCCAAGTGGTTTCATGGGTTGTCCATGAGTATTCAAAAGTTTTTTCTTTTTTTCAAAAAATAAATAAATCCGAGAATAAAAAATAGAGAAAAATCAACAAACATTCGAAATGTGATGGATTGATCTATGGGAAACATAGATCTATCATTTACAAGCAATTTCCAAGTGGTTTCATGGGTTGTCCATGAGTATTTAAATTTTTTTTTCAAAAAATAAATAAATCCGAAAATAAAAAATAGAGAAAAATAAAATAAAAATAAAAATATGTGTGCATGATGAAAGGGAAACATGAATCTCATCATATTACAAGAAGCTTTTTATAGTACTTAGATGATCTCAAATGTTAAAAGGTTAGAAAAAAATCCAAAAGAAAAACATACCTAGATGGAATGGAAGCTTGGGCTTGGATCTTGTAGTTGTTTTTCTTGTTTGTGTTTGATTCCTTGGAATTTGATATTGTATCTTGTATGTTACTCACTTACTTAGTTACTTGTACTATCTTGTAGTTGAAAATGAGTTGAAACTTGAACCTTTGGAGTTTGGAGGCAACCACTATAGTGAAGAGGTGTCTTAAAAATGCTAGGGCCCGCTGGGATGGGATTGGGGGGGGGGGGGGGGGGGGGGGGGGGTGTTACATTCATGTAGCGGTGCAATACGTTAGTATCGCTGCTAAATTCAGCGTGACATGGCGGACTTGGCCGCCACGCTCGATGTATCGTAGCGGCCGATATTTTCATCCTTGGGCCGAACCCTTCCCCCTTCATTGTCGACCCCTCACTGAAATTGAAACTCCTCCCAAACCCCACAGAACCCATTCCATTCGGCAATCCCAAGCCAGAAAACAAAAAAAAAAAAAAAACAGCGACAGTTCCGCATTTTGCAGAAACGAGCAGAGAAAAGCAGCAGCGGAGCAGCAGAAAGAGGAGAAGAAGTGTAGCAGAGAAAAGATAGCAACAACGGAAAGAGAAAAAGTAGATAAATATTGTTGTTTTTTAATCATTTAGCAATATATAACCTCTATGCACTGAAGGGACTGCTGCATCTCCCTATCTTAGTTACTATAGGCAAAAGACATCAAATTTGAACATTTTCCAAGGATTTTTTGGATTTTTTTTATAGATTTTTTGACCATTTTTTCGATTCACACCGCTACACCGCTATGTATCGCTGTTACCGCTATGTACTACACGCTACGTAGCGTTTTGGTTGTTGGCCGCTATGCCCGCTGTTACTGCTATTTTGATCCTTGATCATGAAGGAATTCTCCACTCCACTATTTAAATGCAGTCCATGATTTTGTTCAAGAGGTTTATCAACATGCTTGACCCCTAATTTTCCTGTTTCTTCAAGAAGATCAATAGTATATTTCCATTGGGAAATAACTATTCTTCTCGTTAACCTTGCAACTTCAATACCAAGAAAATACTTCAGTGTTCCAAGGTCCTTGATTTCAAACTCCGTTCTTAAAAACTCTTTTGAGTATATTAATTTCATCCCCATCATTACCTGTGACCACAATATCATCGACATATACTACAAATATTACCACTTTCATGTTCCTCCTTTTTTAATAAACACAATGTGATCTGCATTACACATTAAATCCAAAGCTGATCACGGCCTTACTAAACTTGCCAAACCATGTAGACTCATTTTGGAAGGTCTCCATCCAAAAAAGCATTTTTTACATCCAATTGATATAACGGCCGTGAGAAATTAGTTGCCAAGGGTCTGATTCTAATGGAATTTAACCTTGCTACTGGAGAAAAGTTTCCAAATAATCAATGCCATATGACTGAGTAAACCCCTTGGCAACAAGACGGGTTTTGTATCTATTGATGGAACCATCTGGATTATATTTTAAAGTAAAGACCCACTTACATCCAACGGTTCGCTTTCCCTCAGGTAGAGATGTCAGCACCCATGTGTGGTTCTTCTCAAGTGCTCCCATTTCTTCTACCATTGCCTCTTTCCTCTTTAATGAGCACTTGCCTCAGACACATGTTTAGGTATGTTTTCTAATGATATCTTTGTTACAAACACACGAAAGATAGGTGACAAGTGGTTATAAGAAACAAAATTCTGAATAGGATGACAAGTAGCACACGATCTTGTACCTTCACGTAAGGCAACAGGTAGATCAACATCAGATGGGTTACCTGAGGGAGGGTGAGGATATGAATTTAAAGCATCAACTGATGATTTTGATGAGAAAGTCTTCTGTTTTCTCCTAGAATACACCTACATTGGCTTCAGTGATGCGCCCTTTGTTCCAGCCTCCTCAGCAGTCTCTGACACTGTCCCTGGCTGCATCTCCTGTCTTTGCTTTCTATGATCATCCAACTGTCCCAAATACGATGGTGGAGATACTAGCTGAACAAGAGTCACTGGTTCCCCTTGATTCTCATCATTGACTACTTTTCCTTCTGAGGAGTAAAATGGTACATCTTCATGGAATGTCACATCCATTTTAACAAACGTCTTTCCACCTTTTCTAGGAAGGTAACATTTGTAACTTTTCTGAGTACTTAGATGGACTTTGGGTCTAACTTGTCTCACTGTTTTTTTGGAATGTGTACAAAACACAAACATCCAAAAACCTTTGGTGGACCTGGAAACAAATTTATATTTGGACACAACATTTCCATTGAAGGTATCCTATTAATCAGGAAGGCTGCTGTTAACCCACCTTCTGACCAAAAGGACTTAGGGACATTCATTTCAAGTAGAAGAGCTCTTGTGACTTCTAATAAATGTTTGTTCTTTCTTTCTACAACTCCATTTTGTTCAGGTGTGTATGCACATGAAGTTTAAGATTCAATCCCAAATAGGAATGAAACTCATGGGACATATATTCTCCACCATTATCAGATTGAAATGCATTAGTCTTCTAATCAAGTTTTAGTTCCACCATTTTATAGTATGTCTTAAAAACATTCAGAACTTCTCCTTTTGATGTTAAAAGATAAACCCAATTATGAATGTAACGAAATATCGATGACCATAAATAGAAGTAAGAGGAGCATACCATACATCAAAGTGAATCAAATGAAATGGAAACATGCTTCTTTTAGTAATGCTAATTGGATAAACACTCCTTTTATTTTTAGCAAATTGACAAGTGTCACAGTTCAAATGATGAACATTATTTTTAAACTTCAAAGTAGATATACTTTTAAGACTTTGGACTAGTACATGTCCAAGATGATGATGCCATAACATTATTTCATTCTCCTCACTAGTAGTAGACTGCAATACTCTTGATTCTTTCCTTGTTGGTTCCAGAAGATAAACACCAATATTCTCATGGCCACCACCAATCACCTGGCTCATGTTTAGATCTTGAAATACACAATGAGAAGGGAAAAAGGTGACAAATTCACGATCACAGAAAAGAGTTTTGAATACTCTCGAGAATGTATTCAATTTGTGTCTCTTTCTATGGAGATTGTCCATCAATATATAGGTATTTACATGCCTTTAATTAAGGCTCTAAGAAAGGAAAACTATCTAATTATATCAATCATTAACCTAAGTTAGGAAAACAACTAATTACAACAATTGCTATTCTAAGTTAGGAAAGCTACAGCTGTCTCAATATTGACCCAAATCAATTCCACGTGAGATATAGCATTTGACTACTGATGGGCTTTGGGCCTTGGGCCTGTTTAACACCCCCCCTCAAATTGATGCGGGAGAATCAACAAGCATCAATTTGTCAACTAAGAACTGATGGCGTGGTCGTGGAAGACCTTTGGTGAGAATATCAGCAATTTGAAGTTCAGTGGAGACATGCGGAAGGCTGATGACATCACGTTTAAACTCATCACGTATGAAGTGACAATCAACCTCGATGTGTTTAGTGCGTTCATGAAAAATCGGATTCTCAGTAATCCGAATTGCACTTGTATTATCAGCATAGAGGGGGGTAGCTCCGACTGTGGGAAATCCAATATCTGAGAGCAGACCACGGAGCCAAAGAATTTCGGAGCACGCAGCAGACATAGCCCGGTACTCAGCCTCGGTAGAAGATTTGGAAACTTTGTCATGTTTCTTGCATTTCCAGGAAATCAGACTATCACCCAAAAACATGCACCAGCCTGTCGTCGATCTGCGAGTATCCGGACAACCAGCCCAATCAGCATCTGAATAAGCTTTGAGAGCTAGAGGATTGTTAGAGGGGAAGAACAACCCACGAGTCGGTGTGCGAATAAGGTACCGAATGATGCGGCGAACAGCAGCCAGATGAAGGTGACGAGGAGCAGTCATGAACTGACTCATCAGGTTGACCGCATAAGAGATATCAGGACGAGTGATCGTGAGGTAGATCAAGCTGCCAACTAATTGGCGATAGGCGGTAGGATCGGAAAGAAGATCGCCCTCCTCACGACTGAGTTTGACATTCAGTTCGACCGGCGTATCTACAGGAGCGGAAGAGGTAAGGCCAGCCAAGTCAATAAGATCAACCGTGTATTTGTGCTGATTGAGAACTATACCTTTAGGTGATTGATGAACTTCAAGACCAAGGAAATAGTGTAAGGGGCCTAGATCCTTCATTTGAAATGTCTGATGAAGAGAAGCTTGGAGTGCTTGAATCATGTGTGCATTGGGACCAGTAATGACAATGTCATCCACGTAGACGAGTAGCACAGTAATCCCGGATGGAGCATGATGTAAGAACATGGAAGGATCATACTGGCTAGGATGAAAATCCAAATGGAGAAGGGCAGCTTGAAATTTCTCAAACCATGCGCGAGGAGCTTGCTTCAGACCATAGAGAGAGCGGCGGAGCTTAGCAACCATACCCTTCCCAGAGGAGGACCCCGGAGGCAGACGCATATAAACATCTTCTTTGAGATCACCATGAAGAAACGCATTTTTTACATCCATTTGATAGAGAGGCCAGGACTGAGAGGCAGCAACAGCAAGAATGATGCGTACGGTGGTCATCTTGGCGACGGGAGCAAAGGTTTCAGCATAATCAATGCCATATTCTTGCCGATTTCCGAGAGCAACAAGGCGCGCCTTATACCGATCTAGAATGCCATCTGATTTTAACTTGAGAGAAAAGATCCACTTGCAGCCAATAGGTTTTACACTCACAGGAGAGGGGACAATATCCCACGTATGATTTTTCTCTAAAGCAGCCAATTCATCTTGCATAGCCTTGTTCCAACATGTATCCTGCACAGCCTGAGAATAGGATTGGGGAATGGAAGAAGAAGACAAAGTGGCCATTAAGGAAGTATGGGAGAACCCATAGCGGTCGGGTGGGACCGAAATGCGAGTGGAGCGACGCAATGAAGGAGGGCCAGATGGACCAAGTGCCTGAGGTGGACCGGATGCCGGAGGAAGATCAGGAGGGGGATCCCTGGGAGGCGCTTCTCTGTTCCGTCTGTGATACACAAAGTTAGGATTAAAACGAACAACTGAGGTGTTGTCAGAAAAACCAGGTAAAGACACCAAAGAGGAGTCAGGAGGATCAATGTGCTTTTGAAAAAAATACTGTTGTTCAAAGAAAACGACATTCCTAGAGGTACGTAAACGACGAATGTGAGGATCATAACAAAGAAACCCCTTTTGGAAGGGTGCATAACCTAAAAACACACACTGAGCTGATTGTGCCGTTAGTTTTGTCCTCTCAGAGGGAGGCAAGTGCACGAAGCAAATGGAGCCAAAAACATGAAGATCATCATAGGATGGAGAGGTCTTGTACAATCGGTAATATGGGCTTTGATTTTCAATGGAGGTTGATGGCATACGATTGATAAGATGAGTTGCCGTAGCCAGTGCCTCAACCCAAAAACGGGTAGGAACCGATGATTCAAGAAGAAGGGAACGAGTGACATCAAGGAGATGTCTATTTTTCCTTTCAGCGATTCCATTCTGCTGGGGAGTATAAGGACAAGATCTTTGAGAAATAATACCTTTGTTTTGCAAAAATCGTTGAAAATCTAAGGATACATATTCTCCGCCTGAATCAGATCGCAAGATTTTAATGCAGGTGGAAAATTGATTCTCAACATAAGCTAAAAAGATTTTAAAAACATTAAAAACATCAGATTTTGAATGCAAAAAGTAGACCCATGTGAACCGACTGAAATCATCAATAAAAGTCACAAAATATTTGTAGTGAGCGTGGGAAAGAGCTGGAGCAATTCCCCATACATCACTATGAACTAAATCAAAACACTGAGAGGTGTGAGAAGTGGAATGAGGAAACGGAAGAGTTTTGCTCTTTCCCATTTTACAAGTAGCACAATCAAAAGGCATACAAGAAGATAAACCAATAGATTTATTTAATAAACCAGAATTTAACATAAGGGACAAAGCCTTGGAATTAGGATGTCCGAGTCTATTATGCCACAACCGACAATTATCTCTAAGAGAAAAACAAAACACATTATTGTCGAATTGATTCCTAGAAAATTTAGAAAAATCCAGCGGAAATAAGCGTCCACACTTAGGTCCCCTCGCGATCTCCTTCCCGGACATCTGGTCCTGCACAACACAACCAGAAGAAGAAAAAGAGATGTTACAATTATTTTCAACAAGTTGCCCGACGGACAATAGGTTGGAAGTTAAATTAGGACAAAGGTAAACATTTCTCAATGGGATGCGACCAGGGATATCTCCGATAGCAGTAATAGGAACATGTCCGCCATTAGCAGTTTGTATTTGGAGATGGCCATTGTAACTGGTCATATTGGAGAGAGGGGTGTGGGAATACGTCATATGATTAGACGCCCCGGAATCAAGGAACCAAGTAGAAGATGAAGGGGACTTACCTGAGAGACCAAAGGCAGAGAGGGCATTGATAATCATTTGTTGAACCAATTCAGGTGTGAGAGAGGATGAGGGCCCAGGCTGTGGAGGTGTTGATGTAGGAACAGGCATAACCGAGGAAGCCACATAAGCATGTGGAGTTTGAGACTGTGGAGTCTGATACTGCGGAGCCGGAGACTGGGAAGTCTGATACTGTGTCGACGGACGTGGTGGACGGCGGCGACATTCAGAGATGATATGTCCCGACTTTTTACAGTAACTGCAGACTTTCTGTTTGCATTGAGATGCAAGATGCCCAAATTTCTGACAACTGTAGCATTGGGTTTTGCTCAAGTCTCGTAGCGGAGGTTGAGAAGCTTTATTAGCTGAGAACGCGACTGAATAGGTCTCAGTCTTTTGTTGAGCTATATGGGCCGAGGTTGCCATGCGCTGTTCCTCGCATAAGAGTTCATTCAAGCAGACAGCCAAGGAAGGTAGAGGTGTCCGATTCATCAGGGCAGAGCGGACACTGTCATATTCATTCCGTAATTTCATTAAAAATTGATCCCGCTGACTAGAGGCCTGAAGATCACGAATGACAATCAAAACGTTGGCAGCCACACCTGCATACTTAATACTATCGTATTCCGACCATAGGGTCCGGAATCCTGAATAGTAGTCTTGAATCGACAAGGTTCCTTGTGCATATTCAGCAATCGCACATTCAAGGTGAAATTGACGAGCAGAGTTATTTTGATGGTACACTTGCTGCAAATACTCCCACATGTCTTTAGAAGTGGGGTAGGGTTTGAGGTTCATTATCAGATGAGGCTCAACAGATCCTAGAATCCAGGTTTTGATTTTGGCATCTTTAGTATGCCAAGAGGAGATCTTCTTCTCATCCTCAGTGGGTATAGGTTCAGAACCAGAAATATATCCCCATAATTCCTTAGCTTCAAGGTAGATTTGGAACTGAAAAGACCAAGCGGGGTAATTTTTTCCCGTGAACTTGATCAAGGTAACCTCAGATTTTTCCATCTCAACGTTGATATTGGCCAAAAGAACGGATCAAGACAGCAAACAGAGAAGAAAACAGCAAACAGCAAACAACAGAGAAGAAAATAGCAGCAACCAGCAACAAAAAAGGAGGCAGCAGGTAAAAACCGGCCTTGATTTCAGGAGAAGATCAGCACGTGGGCCCCACCAATCGATCTCTAGACAGATCAACGACAGGGGATGGAAAGGTAGACAATTTTCGCAGCTATTGGAAGAGGTCTTATGCAAAACGGATCAAAATCTACAATTTTGAACGGCTGAGATGAAATCTGTTGGACAAAACTAAAATACCAAAAAAAATGGTATATGGCCTACCTCTGATGATCGAAAAATACTGAAAAAATGTCCAAGAATTCCAGGATGAGTGGTCGACCAAGATGGGAGGTTCTGCTGATACTGTAGTGATGATCAGAGGTGGGCCCCTGATGAGTTGCTCCAAATTACTGACGAGAATGGTTCCCAGAACCAAAATCTGTTATCTGATTTCTCTGCTGAGGCAAACAAACATCCACAAGACTCTGATTCAACTGTCGATCAAGATAGAATGATGTCTGTGATGAACTTGGGCTGATCTGTGGTGGGCCACAAAGATCAAACTTCAAGATGTTCTTGAAAAACTATGTTAACATGCACGAATAATCAAGGACAGGATGCCAATGACTATTATCACCAAGATTCGAAGAAGACTAGAAGAGATTTAACCTCGCTCTGATACCATGACAAATTCACGATCACAGAAAAGAGTTTTGAATACTCTCGAGAATGTATTCAATTTGTGTCTCTTTCTATGGAGATTGTCCATCAATATATAGGTATTTACATGCCTTTAATTAAGGCTCTAAGAAAGGAAAACTATCTAATTATATCAATCATTAACCTAAGTTAGGAAAACAACTAATTACAACAATTGCTATTCTAAGTTAGGAAAGCTACAGCTGTCTCAATATTGACCCAAATCAATTCCACGTGAGATATAGCATTTGACTACTGATGGGCTTTGGGCCTTGGGCCTGTTTAACAAAAGGCAACAGAACAATCGAGGTTTTTGGTCAAAGGACTAATGGATATAGGGTTAAAATGTTAAATGAAAAAGATGGGACATGTAAGACAAAGGATAACGGCAGATTGGGTAAAACATTGATGGATCCTTTTCTTGCTATTTGAGTGAAGTTCCATCAGCAATTTTTATTTTCCCAGCGGAACCCCTAAGTAAATTTTCCATTGAAGGACATAACATTTGATGGTCATTTATGGATCTTCATCTTTGTTTCTTCAGTTTTAGAGACTTTTAGGAATACATTTCCTAGACTTCGTAGGAATTCCAGTCCATTCAAACAATGGGCCCTAAATGATGAGAATTTGATCTCATAAAAATGCGGTTCAATTGATAAGAATTGTTTACAGCTGCATTAAAGTTTAAATCAGGGAAAGCAGTACTTGACATCAAAAGCAAAAATAAGTAAATTCATTCCAAAAAGGAAACTAATATGGAAGTACAAGCTTCTAGGGATACATTATTTATATCCTTCTATCTTTACCTCTTTATTAATCCTTTATTGGGAACTTTTTTCCTTGAATTCCTAGGGTCCTTGGAAAAACTTACTTTACTGTTCTGTGTTGTGCTACATATGAAAAGATTACCAATTTACATTGGCCATATATAATAATTGAAAATACTGTGCTTCAAATGTCAAATCTGTAACACAGACCCTCTAGCAGGGAGGTGTTTCTTGAAATGTCAAAATGCTTTATGTCTGGCTCTTTCTCTTTAAACTTTAATTGTGTCTTGTGTAAGGTACATCATTGCTAAGTTATGTTTCCAACATAAACCATAGTAGTCTACGTTTTCTTAACATTTGAGTAGTAAGAAATTAATGTGATTATGGACTAAGTTTTAATAACCCAAGGCTTAAATATTTCAATGTCGTTTTTGATAGGGTTTTATTTTGTTTCAGGGGCTAATTTTCTTTAATTTCAAAATTGAGGGATCTTCTAGAGAACAAGCTGAGTATATATGGTCAGAGACTGACTGGCCAAAGAATGGTTGGGCCGGATCTGAATCTACACCAATTCCTACATTTGTTTCTCCAGGCATTGGTCTTGGCAGCAAGAAAGGGGCTCATCTTGGGTTGGGTGGAGCTACAATTGGACGAGGTACTTTGGCGAGACCTGGGAGAGACTTGACAGGTGGTGGAGCATTCGGAATTCCAGGTTATGCTGGTGTTGGGGCATCAGGCTTAGGGTGGGGTGAGCAAGAAGATTTTGAGTTTGTTGATCCACCTGCAACCGTCCAAAACATAAGCACAAGAGCATTATCTAGTCATCCCTCCAGGCCTCTGTTCTTAGTTGGGTCTAGCAATACCCATGTTTACCTTTGGGAGGTATGCGACTCCAAACAATTAAAAATCATATATTATACAATATATTTATTCTTGATGCAGCTGTAATTTACCTTGCTGATTTACATTATAAAAAATTTAGTATTTCTGAAAGATTTCATAGCAGATTGTGAAATATTTAAGGAAGTTCTGCAGGATATTTCCTGTACGAGGAATTTAACTATGGTTCAAAAATGGCAGTTTCAGTGGGCAATGGGGACCAAAACTTTTAAGAACGACCATTTGATCTGTTGTAATGGTATGAATTTTCAAATTACTGCTTTAGAATGCAGTCATATAATGGTTTGCAACCTCAGTGAAATACGTCTAGTCTTGATGGCTTTTAGATCAAGTGTGTCAGACATTAATATGACATAAAAAATGAAAAAGAAGATACAGGACCAATATTTAATGGAGTTTCAGAATATTTAGGGTTTCAACTGATTCCATCTGCCATTCCATACTGGCCCCAACTGTAACTGCTTTGTTACATCCCTTTTTTTTTTTTTTTTTTTTTTTTAAACCCTTGGACGTGACTACTGATTGAATCAATGTTCTGTCAACTGTTTACTATTGTTCTTCACTTATCCCAAGTTTTCTCATATTTGTTTCATTTATTGTACGATTGATGGTAATTAGCAAACATGTACCCGATACTTGGTTGTTATCTTTGAAAACATTAGATAATTTGTAGGCAATTCTTGTTGAAGCAGTACTACATTGATTACCTAAATTATCTAATTGGAATGACCTGACCTAACTGGGATGAGCAAGGGTAGGCGCTGCGGAGTAAAAATCTGTACCAGTTCCCTTTCACGTAGATAAACTTCTTGATCTAGTAATATCTATGGTTTTCTCAGTGCCCGTTTGGCAATTTACTAGGTTAGTAAAAGTAATGTAAAGCCTCCATTTTTCGGACAAGGGGTCACATCTTCAAAATTCCCTTCTTTTTCATTCAAAACAAAAAAAAAAGGTAAAAAAACAACCTCCTTTCTCCACTAAATGACAAAAAAACCCACTTTTTACACAAAAAGTCAAAAAGATTTCCTACCAATCCACTAAAGACAAAATACCATCACAACCCCCTTATATTTTATTCTCTCTTAATTTGATGTTTTACATTACTTTTACTACAATAGTAAATTGCCAAACGGGCAAGATCAAGAAACCCTAGATTTAGTAAATAAAAGAACAACAAGAGATAGGAGAGGATTTGAATCAAACAAACTGCATGGAGCTGTTCCCTAGACCCTAGGGCTGGGCGGCACCTCCTATATCTATCTTATTACCTTTTTACTATTTACAAAAACCCCTCAATAATTTTAATTTTTACTATTTTCATAAATAGTCTACAACTTCCCAAACTACTACTCTTAACAGTCCCCCTCAAGCAAGTGCATAGATATCTACTATGCCCAGCTTGGACAAGGTGTGTGATAATTTCCATCTTGGAACTACCTTAGTGAGAGAATAAGCCTTGCTCATCTATATGAACATCCTTTGATTTCTTTGCTTCCATTCTTCTCCCTGAAATGACAATCAACTCCATCATGTTTTGTACTACCATGGAAGACTGGATTTGTTGCAAATTGTTATGTTGATGTGCTGTTTGAATGTAACACCATTGGACCTCTATATATAAAAGCCCAACTCATATAGTAAAACCCTCAACCATAACAACTTGCTTGCTTCAAGTGCTATGCTTTTGTATTTAGCTTCAGCACCTGATCTTGCTACCAGGGTTTGTTTCTTACTTTTTAAAGACACTAGATTTTCGTCTATTATGGTCCAATAGCCTGTTGTTGATCTTCTAACTTTGATCCTACCCAGTCATCATCAGTAAATAACCATGTCTTGAATCTGAAATCTCGTCCCAGTGTCTTCTTGAGATATATTAGAATCCTGCATGCAACATTCAAATGTCCTGTCCTAAAAACGTGCATGAATTGACTAACAACTCTTAACTGCATAAGAAATATCTGGACGAGTTATGGTTTAAAAATATTAATTGTTTAGCAATCTTTGATATGATTTGATATGATGGAGTAGCTCCCCACTATCAGCACTAATATTATGAATCTGCTTTATGTGAATATCTACAATAATGTGGACGGGGTATGAGATGCGGGGTGGGTAGGAATTAGGATAGAGATGGAAAAAATCAGGGATATGGTCAGGGTTCACCTGAAAATTGGCCTTGCGCCAAACTTCACTCTTGAAGGAAAAAGAGAACTTGAAGAGAACTCGAGGAGAACTTGGGGAAGATCCCAAGAGCTTGAATTTCATTAATCATAGTCTAAAGAGCCAAAGAAGCTAAACAAAGGTTTAAATAGAGAAACAAACTAACCATAGGCTTGATCTCAACCGTTGAGACATCTAAAAAAGTTTGAGATAATAACAATAATATCAAACTAGGGGGCCCTACACAACTCAATTAATACAATAAACAAACAAGCCATAAATGCATCGGACTAGATTGGACTGGACTGGGCCGAACAGGCTGGTCAACCCATGGGGTTGTTGGTCTGTCCTATGCCAACTTCTCCCCATCTTGGAGAGAACTTGATCTCAAGTTCTATAGATGTCCTCTTGGGTCAAAGATCCGTTGTATGAACTTCTGATTTCCTGGTTGATCTCCATTTTCTTTGTATGGCATGGAAGCTTCATACAATCTCCTTTTCCAATTCAAAGTATGCTCAACACATCACTTATTTTGATGACTGAATTGTGTTTTGATGCACGATTGAACCTTTCAATGCTGCAACTGTAGAATTTGTCAGAGTTGTATGCAATCTTCGAGTTTCAATTGTTGATCCTTGAATACAAAGTCAATGTGAGGGACTAAAATAGATAAATCTTCCTGTGAACTCACTTCAACCATTGGTTTGTCTTCTGATGATCCGATTAGCTTTTTTTTGGTGGTTGTACTACAATCAGATCCATTGGATGTCTAGTTGTCTTGTTAACGATTTCCAATTCTTCAATGCTCTTGTCTGCTTCCTTTGTTGCTTGCATCTCTTGATTAACATAGTCCAAAGAAGGAAATTTAGACCCCTTGTCTTCAAATTGTACTTAAGTTTCAATCGTATTAGGAGTTGCGCATGCTGTTTTATCAGAGTTTGCAATGACTTCCTTTTCTTGATCTTTTTTTTTTTTTTTTTCAATGTCAGTCTTAATACTCTCTTCCATGGGTTCCGTAACATGCTCGTTTTTAATTTTTTTTATTGAGACTCTCCTTCTTGAGGCTTAGATTTCTGCATGAGAGACAGTTTAAGCTTGTACTCAACACGAATTATTCCCTATATCCATCAAAAATTTATTTTCTGTCTTTTATATTCTCCAATGTCTGATCGTAAACTTCTGAGAAAGTGATCAAAATCGTGTCTCGCTTTTCATTTTACTCAAACATTGCAACCTATCAAATTCGTTTAGATATTCATCAATGGTCAAGTCTCCTTGTCTTAGATTGAGAAATTGTTCAAATTAGACCTTATTCTCATAATACCAATCTCCATATTTGCATGCATATATCATTCTTTGAATTCCATTATCGATTTTAGAGAGTGATTCTATATTGTTTTGCAATTCCATATTGACGTGGATGTGCAATGAAATTTTTTGAATTGACCTTCTATGTAGATTTGAATGTCTGGAGTACAAGGGCGAAGACAGATTGTCGATCGAAGTTCGGATGGTCTTGATATGTAGATCAATATCAGATGAAGTGTCGACACAGTCGTCAAGGGGCTGTGCTATAGAAGGGCTTGTCTTCGGCTGGGCTAAGTATAACTTTTTTTTCACTGTTGGGCCGGATCTAACCTGAGCTCAAACCCAGAGTCAGGCTTAGCACATTTCACAAGGGTAACGTACAATGCTTTCTTGGTTCTCTCTTTGATTCTAGTGATAGAAGAAATAAGAAGAGGAAAGGTGACATACGGTTTTTGTGTTCCAAGCACAGAGGATAGTGGAGTAGTGGGGGTTGCAAATTGAATGTTCGACACTGCTGAGGCTGACAACGCGTAATGGAGATTGTGACAGGAAGACGACGACAATCGATGAATTGATGAAGCTTCGAAGCTGCTGATGGAGAGATTGGAAGAGATGATCAGTGTTAGGCTGTCCACCATAACCACGACCACTACCAAGAGACCCATGACCGTGGCAGCAACCACAGCCACCACTGCGGTTACCTCCACTTTTATGGAACTGCTGAACACAGAAAAACTTAACCCAAAGGCTTCACAACCCACTCACTAGAGCCTTGCACAATGCTATCGACATACATTGGAGCCTAACACAAGGCCATTGACATAAATTGAATGGTACCAGACATCACCAAACCTCGCCACAATCACTAGGCACCACCACGACATACAGGGAATAACATTTGACATCACCACAGCCACACCATGACCACTTCAGAGGCACTGGACAGACATCACCAAACATCACCACGACCATATCAGGGGGCATTAGAAATCACCACAATGCTGACGACATCACTCATGAGTGAAGACTCTCCCAGCCGAACCTACACACAGGTCTGGCTAAGGTTTTTTTCCTCGAAAAACCTTCCGTCGGATCTGTGCCCTTAGAGTTCTTGATAAAGGAGTTTCTAATATCAGGAGTGCTTTGATACCATGTTGCAAACCTAGATCTTCTTAGATCTAGGGTTTTATTCAAGAATGTCAAAGAAGTTCAAAAAGAAAGGTGGAAAAACAGGAGAAAGAGAAAGAAATTGGAGAGGGAACAGAAGAGTCGAATAACCTATTGGGTTAGGCAACCTCTGTTATGATGTTGTTTTACTGTTTCTGAAAATTACACAAAAAAAAAAAAAAAAAAAAACCGTCGAGTTACTGTTTTTTATGCAAAAGCCTTTGGTATTTACCTAAAAGCCCCCAACTCACTAGTCACTACCAAATATAAATAAGTCCTAAATTGACTCACAACAGAGCCCACTGCTATCAACTGTGCTAAAGTAGGCGGGGAGATCGTGTGGAAGGTCCAATTCACCATCAACGTTGTGAGACTTATTATCAGGTGCATGGATGTTGTATTTCTGGACATTGTGAGAGGTGTTGTTGTAGTGATCATAGTTGTGAAGTTTGTTTTGTTTCGAACTAATTTCCTAAAATTTTTCGTATCGGTCTTCATACCGAAACGAAAGAGCCCCATGTAATTTCTCAGCCAATATTTGCTCCATTTCGGGTGAAATTTTGCATCTTGGTTGATTTCACCCAATTTTGGGCGCAATTGCCTGAGATGGGAATTTAGCCTGGAACGGGCCTCTTGTGATTTAAAAAAGAAAATAAAAAAAAAAAGAAGGGGCTCACTGTAATTTTATATGTTAAAAAGCCCTAGCTCCCTTTAGTTGACTGAGCCCTATTCGAATGGAAAGAAAACTCTTCTTTGATCTAGGTACTTCTTTGATCCTCTTCCTCTTCTTCTTCATTCTGCTGGGAGTAGATTGGGGCTGGGATTGGGAGTGGGCTCCTGTTGGTAGTGGGCTCGGGGTGTTTTTTTTCTTTTTTTTTCTGCTGACTTGCAGTTGGGGCATGGGAGTGGGCTGGGGCTGCTGGCCTACCATTATAAGCCTTTTTTTTTTTTTGCTTGCTGCCTGCTCTCTATCTTTTTTATTTCTTTGCTTGCTACTGCATTTTTTTTATACACATATATTTCTAAGTCCGAAAAGTTTCACCGAAATCTCCAAATCGGCTGAAAATTTTCTTTTGGAGGCCAAACCGAAATGGCATCCAAAACAAAATTCACAACTATGGTAGCGATTCCTTGCCTAAGGATGGAATAGACAGATCAGTCTTCTATCATGGCCCTCCCTTGTAGGCAGTTGTTTGTGCTATTTGTAATGTATAGAGCTGTTGTTTGCTTTTCCCTCTTTTTTAGGCGGTGTAGCCCATGGTTTAGCAGTTGGCGAAGTCCGTGTTGACTTGGACTTGGTACCTACTTAGTCAAGTTTGACCGGTTGGCGAATGTATTTGTGGTAAGGATCAAACTTGGGTGTAGTGCCTATTCATGGGAAGTTAGTGAGTGCAAATGGACTGGATTGATGATATGCGGGTCCCATGAGGTGGTGAAATTGTGGGTTCCTGCTCATCTTGTACGGATGCATGGGTGGGGGTCTTCACAGTCCTTGGACAGTGGGGATTGAAAATCCTGCACGGTCGCTAAAATTGTTGCCTCTCATGAAACATGAGAGGCACCTCTCATATGAAGATTTCTGCATACATACACAATATCTATTAATAATTATCATATCAATCAGTTTTGGGCTTACCAACGTGCAATTCGGGCCAGTCTTGGCAAGTCACTACCCTCAGAGTTGCACCTCTAAACAGTACATAAAATTGCATTTTTCACTTTATTATTATTATTATTATTTGAAAGGTGAACTACCTTGAAGCACCATCTTGTTATTGCAACAAGCCCCTTCCCAGTTGTGCTAGGTGTTTTTTCTGTTATTCCTTCCTCTTTTTTTTTTTGGTAGGTTTATTTTACTTCATTATTTAAGTGAGTGCATTTTACAGTTTTCCATGCAGCCACAATATGAATATAGTTTTTACATTTTTCTCTAACTCCATGCTGTAATTTCTTAAAAAATTCCATAGAAGAAATTTTGACCTATCATATTCTGAATTTGTGTGGCTGCAATGTTTGCAGTTTGGCAAGGAAAGAGCTACAGCAACCTATGGTGTCCTGCCTGCTGCAAATGTACCTCCACCATATGCTCTTGCATCAATATCAGCATTGCAGTTTGACTGTTGTGGTCACCGATTTGCTACTGCTGCATTAGATGGGACTGTATGCACTTGGCAACTTGAGGTTGGAGGGAGGAGCAATGTCCACCCCACACAATCATCACTTTGCTTCAATGGCCATGCATCGTATGTGTTCTTCTGAGTAAAATCAGTAGATTTGAAATGGTTTTCTTCCACTCATTTTCTTGTTTTTGTTTTGTCATAGTCTATTCTTAAATAAACTAAAAATATCCAGGTTATTGGTTGTAGGGATGTTGCATATGTAGCTGCTAGTGGATCAATTATTGCTGCTGCTGGATACAGTCATAATGGTGTCAATTTAGTTATATGGGATACGTTGGCTCCACCGACTACCTCTCAAGCTTCTCTTATATGCCATGAAGGTATGATGCAAAGTTTGATATAACAAATAAAAATTACGTAGAACTATAGTCAAATTGAAATGGAATACTCAAATATAGCAATACTTAATTCGGTCTGCATAGAAAAGTTGAATGAAAGCTGGACCTGATCTAAGATCTCTAACATCTCTTTCTTTTTATTCTTTGTAACGATTATATTATATTAAGATGAAGGTCGGAGCCCATGCACCTAACCAAAAACAAAAGAAAAAAGAGAAGGATATTTGAACATTAGACCCCCTAAAAACCCAATAAATTACATCAATATAACCCACCCACAGAATTCTTTAGCAAAGCATCCATCATGTTGTTGGCCAATCTAACCTCATGATGGAAGGTTACATGAAAGTGGGAAGATAGCTCCTTTTTCTCATTAAAATGAAAATTAAACTTCCATGGCCTCAACTGGATGAGATAACCCATTCCACCACACTAGATGAATCACTATTCATAATTAATCTTCCTTGGAAAGAACTCGCAAAAATCTCAAGAGCTTTATCAAAGGCTCCGCTTCATTTGAATCCTTTAACCCCAACATGATGAGAAGGCATAAGCAACATTTCCGATTTATCATTGCAAAGAGTATCTCCTACATGGCTACTCCTGCCGGCTCTGGCTTGCCTCTAGCTACACCATCCATATTAAACTTCAACCCCACATACAAAGGAGGAGATCAATGAACCAATCTCCTCTCCTTTCGTGCACCACACACCATAGTAGCTTCCCAACTGAATATAATTTCATTCAACCTGACATCCTTAAATTCCTTTCTTACCAACCCCCACTTTTCTTCTTAAGGTGATCACCAATACGAGAGCTTCTGTAATTTCCAAGGTGCCCCTAAAAATCCCTATCGTTCCTTTTAGATCGTCTAAAGTATTGCTACTGGAATGATTCTCCAAAGCATAATACCACACCCATGAAATGGTCCCCACCACCAAGCCTTCACCACATCGGATATAGCACCAAAAAAAAACTAAACTAATCAACATATGTTGATAAGTGATTACAAATAGATGAAGCAACCTTATAATGAATGAAGAAATGGTCAACTAACTCTCCTTGACTGCACATTACACATAATTTTGAAATATTGTCCAATGTCAACTCTCGTCTAATTGTCCACTGTAGACATCTTTGCAATTGCTAGCCAACAGAATACCTCACGTGAATGTAAATTTTTGTAATTCTTCAGGTCAGTTGGCCCGAGCCAAACCCATGTTGGCCCGAGCCAAACCCATGATATGTTCTCTTATCAAGCCCACCTATCTGTTAAACAGGCCCAAGGCCCATGAACATATCCTGTCCAGAATATCATATCTCACGTGGATATTGATTGGGTCAACTTGTAACAACAGCTGTACATATTCTCTTAATTAGATTTTCTCTTGTAATTAGTTAGTTTCCTGAAGTTAGAATAGCAATTGATGTAATTAGCTAGTTTCCTAACTAAGAAGCCTTGATTGAGGCATGTAATACTCTATATATTGGGGCTCGATCTCCAAAGGTGAAGACACAGAATAATACATTCAGTTTCCAAGAACTCACGTTCTATTCTTGCATTCTGCAATTATGAGAATGACATGGTATCAGAGCCAAGGTCAAGAAAATCTTGTTCTTTGATCTTACATAGCATTTAGGCATTAAGGATAGAGAGAAATCAATCTCTCTTGTACAGATCAAGGATCTGTTTCAAGGAGTTCAGATGCTGCAACAGTCTCATCTTCATGGTGGCCCACCTCTGATCATCAAACCACCATCAGAGATCTCTCCAGACATGGTTGCCTGGATTTTCTAAGAATATTGGAGATTTTTTCACAATTTTTCAGCACTCCCAGGTTGGTGATTTACACATTCTCGTCATTGTCCAGTTTTTTAATATTGTTTTCATCTGGACCATCTAGAATCTTGGATCTGTGGTGGAATTGGATCATTCTTTTTCCAGTAGAAAGCAAATTACTGCACTTCTTCAGATCAGTGATCTGATTATTGACCAGATCTATCAGTGGGGCCCACATAGCAAATCAGCAAGAAAAATCCAGGTCGCCTGGAGTGTTTTTTTGCCCTTTTTAGATTCTGTGTTGATTTTTCTCCTCCCTGATTGATCGGATCTTAGTCTCTACACACAGCACAGTTTGTTATCAGCATTTAGATTTCATCTCTTCACTATTGTTGGAATTTCTTTGCAATCAAGATTGAAGATGGAAAAATCTGAGGTTACCTTGATCCGATTCACGGGAAAAAATTATCCCGCCTGGTCGTTTCAGTTCCAGATTTACCTTGAGGCTAAGGAATTGTGGGGTTATATATCTGGATCTGACCCTAAACCCAAGGAAGATGAGAAGAAGATATCCGCCTGGCTTACTAAAGATGCAAAAATAAAAACATGGATACTGGGTTCCGTCGAACCACATCTGATAATGAACCTCAAACCTTATCCCACTGCTAAAGACATGTGGGGATATATGAAGCAAGTGTACCATCAAGATAACTCAGCACGTCAATTTCATCTGGAATGTGCAATTGCTGAATATGCACAAGGGACATTGTCAATCCAAGACTACTATTCAGGATTCCGAACCCTATGGTCGGAATACGATAGTATTAAGTATGCAGATGTGGCTCCTGACGTTCTGATCGTGATTCGCGATCTTCAGGCCTCTAGTCAAAGGGATTAGTTTTTGATGAAACTGCGGAATGAATATGAAAGTGTCCGATCTGCCCTGATGAATCGGACGCCATTACCTTCCTTGGATGTATGCTTCAATGAACTTTTACGAGAAGAACAGCGCATTGCGACCTCGGCTCATATAGCGCAACAAACGACTGAGACCTATTCAGTTGCGTTCTCGGCTAATAAAACTTCTCAGCCTCCGCCGCGCGACTTGAGCAAGACGCAATGTTACAGTTGTAAAAAATTTGGGCACATTGC
Source organism: Camphora micrantha (assembly GCA_003546025.1). Classification (NCBI taxonomy): domain Eukaryota; kingdom Viridiplantae; phylum Streptophyta; class Magnoliopsida; order Laurales; family Lauraceae; genus Camphora; species Camphora micrantha. Next base: position 13,915,926 of record QPKB01000010.1, read on the forward strand.
AACTCAATGCAAACAGAAGGTCTGCAGTTACTGTAAAAAGTCGGGACATATCATCTCTGAATGTCGCCGCCGACCCTAACGTCCATCACCACAGCCTCAGACTCCACAGTATCAGCCTCCGCATGCGTATGTTGCTTCTTTGGTTATGCCTGCTCCTACATCTGCACCCTCACAGCCTGGTCCCTCATCCTCTCTCACTCCTGAAATGGTTCAACAGAAGATTGTCAATGCCCTCTCTGCTTTTGGTCTCTCAGGTACATCCCCTTCATCTTCTACTTGGTTTCTTGATTCCGGGGCGTCTAATCATATGACGTCTTCCCGTGCACCACTCTCCAACGTGCAAAGCTACAATGGCCCTTTTCAAATCCAAACTGCTAACGGGGGCCATGTTCTCATTGCTGCTGTCGGTGACATCTCTGATCCCATTCCATTGAAAAATGTTTATCTATGTCCAAATTTAACTTCCAACCTTTTGTCAGTTGGGCAGCTTGTTGAAAATAATTGTAATATCTCTTTTTCTTCTTATGGTTGTGTTATGCAGGACCAGATGTCCGGGAAGGAGATCGCGAGGGGGCCTAAGTGTGGACGCTTGTTTCCGCTGGATTTTTCAAACATCTTTAGGAATAAATTTGACAATGATGTGTTTTGTTTTTCCATTAGAGATAACTGCCAATTGTGGCATAAAAGACTTGGACACCCTAATTCAAAGGCTTTGTCCCTGATGTTCAATTCTGGTTTAATAAATAAAACTGCTGGTTTATCTTCTTGTGTGCCTTTTGATTGTGCTACTTGCAAATTGGGAAAAAGCAAAACCCTTCATTTTTCCTATTTCCACTTCACACAGTACTCAGAGTTTTGATTTGGTTCATAGCGATGTATGGGGAATTGCTTCAGCTCTCTCTTATGCTCGCTATAAATACTTTGTGACTTTTATTGATGATTTCAGTCGGTTCACATGGGTTTACTTTCTGCATTCCAAATCTGATGTTTTTCATGTTTTTAAAATTTTTCTAGCTTATGTTGAAAATCAATTTTCCATCTGCATTAAAATCTTGCGATCTGACTCAGGTGGGGAATATATGTCCTCTGATTTTCAACAATTTTTGCAAACCAAAGGTATTATTTCTCAAAGAACTTGTCCTTATACTCCACAGCAGAATGGAGTCGCTAAAAGGAGAAATCGACATCTTCTTGATGTCACTCGTTCCCTTCTTCTTGAATCATCAGTTCCTACCCGTTTTTGGGTTGAGGCTTTGGCTACTGCAGCTCATCTTATTAACCGCATGCCATCCTCTTCGATTGACAATCAGAGCCCATATTATCGTCTCTACAAGACATCTCCATCTTATGACGATCTTCATGTTTTTGGTTCTGTTTGCTTTGTGCATTTGCCTCCGTCCAAGGATGAAAATAGCGGTAGCGGCGGGCGTAGCGGCCCGCCGCCAAAACGATACGAAGCGGGCGATACGTAGCGTAGCGGGGATACGTAGCGGCGTAGCGGTGCGATTTGAAAAAATCGCCAAAAAAATCTGAAAAAATTCCAGAAAATCCAGAAAATTGTAAAATGAAAGAAAATGTGGTTCTTTTGCAAAAGTAAGTAAGAAAAGGGGGCGTAGCGGTGCCCTCAATACATGAGGTCCTGTATCGCCGTATAAATAGAAAATAATAGTAATGATTTGTTTT